>JACCGJ010001349.1:0-39489 GCA_013407085.1 Atriophallophorus winterbourni | reverse complement strand
TCAGTTCAGTTCAGCTCAGTTGCCACAGGACTGTAAATGGCTGATAAGCCAATCAAGCGTCCAGAATAGCTGTCGGTGGAAAGCTTTAATGGAGCGCTAACCGCCACCAAAGTTAAATAATTGTTCTTTAGTATCCTCGTCGTATGTGATGTTACGTAGGTTGTTTTCCAGGCGATCCTACAGTCCCAATATTTGTAGCTACAACTAGGAAAAACGGAAAGGGTTCCTCTTTACCAAGCCGGTGAAAGGTCACTTATGGCAAATTTGTGCGTACAATTAAATCATGAGATTTAAAACGAGGCTTTATATAATTAGATTTGTGTGTTGTTTATTTTTTTTTAAATCGTGGTAAAGACCGTATAAATATAAAATGAACAAAAAAATTCATGCCAAATCTGTCAAATGGCGACATACATATTCATGGGAAGAATTCAAGAAAAAGGTTATACATAAGGCATCTAAAACCCTTTGGAATGCACCTACTGATGTGCAAGCGATTAGTTCCCCAGGCACCTTGTTCCAGATGGTTACCACTCTTTCACATAGGAACTGATGCCTCAACTTCAGACAGTTGTCATTTTTCGCGAGCTTCAATGAAACCCTCTAATTGAATGGTTGATCGCTGCAGAGAACAGGTTTTGACAACCCTCGTCGCCTATGCCTTTCAGGTCTTTAAAGGTTTCTATTACGTCACCATGTCGACGCCGACGCCGGAGTGTGAAGAGACTTAAAGAAATTGGACGTTCCTCGTAAGGTTTTCCTTACAGAACTTCAAAAATTTTGGTAGCCAGACTTTGGATTCTCTCTAGTAGTGATATGTCTGTTTGGAAGACGGGGCTCCAGGCTTGCACGCAGTATTCGAAATGCAGCCTGATAATCGCCGTATATAAGGGGATAAACACTTTCAGTGTTCTAATTGTCAGAACGCATTTGAGCCTTAAGAGTTCTACTCTATCTCGTTGTGCAGCTGAGGCACATTGCGTAGCCCATTTGAAGTCCGCTGTTACGACTATACTCGAATCTTTTATGCTCCAAATAGATTTTTAGTTATGGCCCTTGTGGTGTTTATTGATGACGGCGATTTGGCGAAGGCTTCGTCTTTTGAACCTCCACGTCTCGGCAGAAAGAACAACGCTTGTATACCAAATTTTACCTTTATGAAGTGACGGTGTTTTTCTGTAAAAATTGTTGGAAGCAACGGGAGGAATGGAAATGGAGAAAAGAGGCAGTATCGTCGTTCGCTGCCTGTCGGTGTTATTCTATCCTATCACGTTGTTAGTTGCCTCGCACCATTTGAATAATTTTGAAAAGGTTGTCGATATCACGGACCGGGCCGCGAAAATCGATAATTTATTTATTTGACGCTGATTGACCTTTGAATTGTGAGTTGGCGAAAGGTAGAATAAGTAGACGGGAACAATGATGAATGTGTAGATAAATTGGTCTGGTATAGATTTGAAATCGATCATTCCGTTATTCGCATTTACTGTAATTTTGTCGACTGCTGCAGACTTCAGTTGACATTTACTATATTTCAGAGGAAGATCCCAATCCTGTGACCATTTAATGACCTTTTCAACAAATCACCGTGATCACCGGTTCCGGTGAATTTGACATCATCAGAAAACATGAAGCAGGGACAGGACATGCCAGATCATCGATGAAGATCACAAAGATTATTGGGCCTAATACTGAACCTCGTCGGACCACACTGGTAGCTTTTGCGAATTTAGAGGTGGTATCGCCTGCACGGACGTGGAAGGATCGATAAGGAAGAAAACTGGTTATCGATTCATGAAGCTTACCAGATACGCCTTTGTCCGCGAGCGTCATCACTAGGAAATTGTGTCTAACCGTGTCTTGGAAACTCTATCTAAAAAGCATAAAAATTCGAGAGACACGAACTTCTTTCCAGAAAGACATGTGAAACTGTGCTTAATGATGAATTGTGTACGAGTAGGCTGCACAACTGATCCCTGATAAGTCTCTCCAAGGCATTACATAAACACTAGTAAAGCTTATCGGTCGAAAATTCTTAACGATATTTGCGTAACCTCACTTTAGAATAGGTTCGACAATGGCGTTTCTTTCAGTCATCTGATAGGATGCCTTTGCAGCGCGATTGGTTGTATAACCTACAGAGAGGCTCTGCTATTACTTATGTATTTCCTTTACAATTTTAGGACGCATATCATCAGGTCCGGCGGATTTATTTCCGTCTAGATTGTTTAGGATCCGAGCGACAGCTTCCGTGCAAAAAATACTTTGCTTAGAAAGGCACCCATTTACGTACGAAGAGTTGGAACTGTGTGAATCGCATCACCATCATCCATTCAATCTATGCTTTAAAAATAATCCTGCACAGCTGCTGCCTTGTCGGGGTCAGAACTGGATTTCTCGCCATTGCCTGATATTAGAATAGCTATGGGCTCCCTTGGCTTACCATTAGACTGAACATAACTAAAATACTTCTAAAGTTTTTTTAGCAAAGTTCGCGAGGTAAGATTCGTAGCTTCGCTGAAGCCTCCGTTGTAGCTTCACTTTGAAGCATAAATTGATTTGTGATGAGTCTACTGTGTTGTTTCCAGAAACCTCATATCACAACCAATTTCCACAGGTTGGTAAGGCTATATATCTGCGCCAGTGTCTGCCGCGCCTAATAATGATGCGTTGCACCACAGGAGTCCACCGAGGTGGTTTGTTCTTTAGCCGTGCGTGTCGAAGAGGAAGGTAGAGGTCTTGAAGACTAACGACATTGCGCTTCATAACTGACGATTTACTTTCGATGTCATTGGTTTCAGAGAATTAGTCACATAATGAAGCGGAAAGCCGTACGTCATTCTAGTCAATTTGGTTTAGATTACGCCTGCATTTGACTGGCGGCTTATGAAAACAGAGAATTGCCTGGAATAAAATGGTGACATTGTAACTTTTTTTCCAAAGGTGAGTCGTTAGAAAGGTTTTGGGCATCTTTAGAACCTTTAATGAATAGTAGGTCCAGTGTAGATAGTGAATGTACATCTCTGTACCTAGTTTTCTCACTTACGTGCTGATGAAGCGCACTAGGGTGCATTTATCCAGATGTTGTTGTTGATGTTGGCCTACGTCGGTCGATGTCGACTAAGAATGTAAATCACAATCGCATGAATTTCATGTTTTATAGCTTTTTGAATGACTAAACAGTCCGATTCGGTAGGAACAGTCTCTCCCGCAGCGCTTGCAACGATAGTCAAAACTCTGTTGTATTGCATCAGTTGCACGCCGGCGGCGTGATTTTCGTTCAGCAACCAAGAGCTGTATATCCTCTTCCCCAGCTTGCGGTCTATGCTATAAACAATGCCGCTAAAATGAGCGGTCGAGAGAAAGTTCTTCTTAGTTCGCGGGGTCAATGTCAAGAGCTTTCATATCTCTTTTGCAAACATCTTTGTACCGCAAGTGCGGTCTGCCCAATAGTCGACTTACTAATTGCAACTGGCCATAGAGTAGATCTTTCGGATTACGACCATTTTCCAATCTGTAGACATGGCTAAGCAACAGCAGGCGGCCCTGTCGCAATAGGGTGAACTTGCTCTATTGACCAGCTTTCGAAAGCATTTCAGCATTAGTCACTCTGTCCATCCAAAATATTTTCAAGATACGACGGATGCTTCGTAAATGGAAAGCATTCAGCTTCCCTTCTTGTCTTGCGTGGGTGGTCCAGGTTTCATTGCCGCACAGTAAATCATTTAGTACGCACGCGCTGTATACCATCATCTTTGTCTTTACAGTCAGCTTACGGTTACCTTAAACGGGACAGAATGACAGACGCTCTGTCAATCCGCTTATTAATCTCCGTGTCTAGCGAGAGGTTATCCACAATGGTTGAACCAAGATATGTGAAATGATGAACTGGTTCAAGCTGACAGTTCCCGAAAGTTATGATGGGATGCGATACAGTCCCTTGACCAAGGACTTTGGTCTTGCTCATGCTTATTGTTAGACCAAAGTCTTTGCATGCCGACGAAAAACAGCCCATTAGAGACTGTAGGTTCTCTTGGGAGTGAGCAATAAAGGCTGCATCGTCAGCAAACAACAGGTCACGAATAAGCACATCCCGTGCTTTGGTTTGTGCTCTTAACCGGTTTAGGTTGAGAAGCTAACCATCACTTCGCGTGAGTATGTAAATGCCTTCTGCTCTCGTTCTGAAAGCGTGCTTCAGAAGCAGAGCAAAGAAAATGCCGAACAGTGTGGGAGCAAGAACACACCCTTGTTCGACGCCTCGGCGAATTATATATGATTTTGAACTGCAATCGCTGAAATTGACTGAGCCTTTCATGTCTGAGTGGAACGAAATAACGAGTCTGAGCAGCGTTGTGGCCAGCCTATAAAATCAAGCATTTTGAAGAGACCATCCCTGCTAACGTAGTCAAATGCCTTCGTTAAATCAATAAAAACAGCGTATAATGGCATACGCTGTTCCCGACACTTTTCTTGAAGTTGTCTCAGGGAGAAGATCATGTCAACGGTTGATCTTCCCATGCGGAAGCCACTTTGAGATTCGAAGTAAATTCTATCAGCTAAAACATGTAGCCGGAACTGTAAGACTCTAGCAAACAATTTGCCTACAACATTCAAAAGGGAGATTCCTCTGTAATTGTTGCAGTTGCCTCTGTCACTCTCATTCTTAAATAGCGTGATGATATTTGTGTTTCGCATCTCTTGTGGGACGCCCTCTCCTGCCATCACTGAAGAATCAAATGGTGGAGAGGTTGTAATAATGCTGCTCTACCGCATTTAATGAGCTCATGTGGAATTCCGTCGTCACCAGGGACCTTCCCATTCGCTACGCGGTCGATTGCTTTATTGAGCTCATCAAGAGTAGGAGGGGTATCTAGATATTCAATGGTCAGCAAACGTTCGACATTTTTAAGCGCATGCTGTAGATCCGTACTGTCCCTAGAGTAGAGAGATGAGAATTGCTCTACCCATCTTTTCATCTGTTGAGCTTTGTCGACAATCGCGTTACCAGATAAAGACTTAATGGGAGCCGTTTTAAGTTATTTTTGAGCCAATAGCTCTCTTGATCTCATCATACATACCATGAAAATTTCCAGTATCCCCAGCGTTTTGAATTCTGAGGCTAACTTCAGTCCAATAGTCGTTTGCACATCGCCTTACAGTCTGTTGGACCTTATTTCTAGCAGCTCTTAGAAGATGTAATATATCATCCGTTGGCATACATTTGAATCTCAAGAATGCTAAGCGTTTCTCACCCAACACAGCAGTCATCTCAGAAGCTTTTGCTTTGAACCAGTCGCACGTTCGAGCTTTCTTCTGACTGAACGTGGAAAGAGCGACTCGGTATATGCAGCTTTTTATCGATTCTCAGTTTTCTGAAGCAGATTTAAGTAGGGTTGTATTGTTGAACTCGGCTGTGAAGGCTTTTGCGAATCTCTCAGTTTGATTAGTTTCGCACATGCGAGTGACGTCTATCCTAGGCTTAGCAGACAATTTGGTGCGGTGAATTCTCGTGTAAGAAAGCTTCAGTTTTGCACAGACCAGTGAATGATTTCTGTCGTAGTCTGCGCTTTGATATGATCTGGTGAGGAGCAGGCTCCCTATATTAGTTCGCTTAACAAGAATAAGATCAAGCTGATGCCAATGCTTAGAGCGAGGATGTTTCCAAGAGACTTTATGCTGTGGTTTTGTTTGAGAGAAAGTGTTAATGACACAAAGATTGAACTGTGTGCATAATTCTAAAAGGCGTTGTCCATTTTCATTGGTTTTACCTACACCGAACCTTCCTAGACAATTTTGCCAGTACTCGTAATCTGCACCAACTCTGACATTGAAATCACCCAATACCACTACACAGTTTTTCTGTGGCACGTTTTTGAGGCGTATTGCGAGGTCATTTCAAAAAGCGTCTTTTTCAGCAGGCGTGGCAGAGAGCGTCGGTGCATAAACGTTGACCAACGTAATGGTACCTTTAATGCATCTCCCACTGCTGCTCGGTTTTGTTGCTCTTAATATGTCGTTTCGCACGGCAAACCCAAATCCATGCATTCGAGGCTCATCGGAACCTCTTCCTTTCCTAACGAATGTGTAATTTCTTTCTGTTAGTTAACCAGTGTCTGGTAATCGCGTCTTTTGCAGGGCAGCCACGACGACATCAGGCCTCTTTAGCCCATTGTTAACCACGGCTGACTTTCTTACGCCCCTGATATTCGAGACGTCGTCATGAAATCCTAAAAGCATGAACCGAACGTTCCAGGTTCCAAGTTTCAGAACTGACATTTGTTGTTAAGTACTTCGATTCGCTTGTGCGGAAAAATACTGTCTGCTTGTCGGTTGATTCCTAATCCCCGTGCACCCAATGAAAATAGCAGACCGTGGCGAGACGGCACCTTATTGACTGGGGCATGCCCAGCTTGAGGCGGGCGGTAGCCGTCGAATGAAACCTGGGAGTCTCTCCCACCGTAGATAGCAGCCCCAGGCGCTTAGCTCTACGCCAGTCAAGCCATAGCTTTCAACCGGTATCTGCTGCTTCCAGTGTTATTTTCCGTAGAAGCGGAATGGAGTGTCCTCTCCATTGCTGCGTTGTGATGTACGCCAGGGCATGTCAATATGGAGAACTAGCTGTTGCCCATGCTGTAGGTGCTCCCTCTCCACGGCAACATTGGAACCAAAGGAACAGCTAAGTTGATACGATGCCGTCGCGGGAGCTGGAAGGACAAAGTTAAATAAACATCAGACTGCCTAACGGGACTCCGGCCCTGAAGTTTTCATCGAGGTTGACTCCTGAAGCCTTCTCCGTGATTAGATGTAGCCACAAGGCAGTGGAGGTTTGAGATAAGGGCTTTTCCATCTAGGTGGACCACCTTCATGGACTTACGAGCTCCACCTGCCCGAAGCATGCTGGTTTTTAGACGCTAGTCATCCGCCTTCGCGCTTTCTCCTGTCAGTAGAAGCAGTTCCGCCGGGTCACACAAGATCACGCGTGCGGGCCAGGAGCTGGACTTGGTTGTCAGAGGCTATATGAGACGCGGGCCATTGGAGCATTTTTAGAATTAAGAGCTTATCCCCAAAACCGCCCCCGCCGTGACAACCTTGGAATGGTTTATCAAGATATACCTGGGAAATTCTATCATAGTTCGTCTGAGTGTCCCAGCCAATACCCAGTAGGTTAGAATCACCTATTAAATAGAGTAATGGGGCAGTTCTGATCAACATAGTAGGACGTTTCTCAAGTTTCTGGTCCTCCTCCTCCTCAGAAGCGCCGGGTGCCCTGTATAAGCAGCCTAACGCAAAAGAGAGCTTATCGTCAGTGACGATTGCCGAGACCAGCTGGATAAAAAACGTCGCCATTCTAATGCTAGAGTCTTGGCATTTAATACCCTGCTGTGGGAGTATTTTAGCTCCTCCTCCGCATCTACCGTCTGATCTATCCGATCTCAGAGCCAGGACTCTGATACACCCAGATTTAATATTGGAGGCTTTCTGCATTAATTTTAGCTATTTACTAAACACGCTGCAAGCATTTATTTATAGTATGCTCACAGCATGACGATTTAACGCGCCTAATTTCGAAAAATCCCCGGGTGCAGAACCCGAAGTATTACCTATTTCTTTGGTATGTCCATATGCGGCATCACATTTGTACTGTATCTTGATTCTACGTCGCTGGAGGTTTGTGGTGTAGATTTTCCTAATGCAACGGTGTAAAGCGCAGATGAAGCGAGGCTTTCGTTTGCTGCATCACAACTTAGCCAAGAATACTCACATATGTTTCTCTACCAGCAATTGAGCATTCTTGATTGAAATATACACTGTTGCAAAGTTATTCCATCGGCGTTTCTCGAGGTTTTCTCTCGGTTTTGCTATGTTGCCACCCAAACGCTGGAACACAAAATATTTTGCCGAAGCTGGCTGACTATCTGGCACTAAACTATACAAACTATTAGTATTGGTTTTTGTTTAGTCGCTTTGTGAATGAAACAATTCTCTGTCTCTATGATTTTTGAAATCAACCAAGATTACCTCGCTTGATTTATTTTCTTCCACAGTTCGATCCTATGGACCTGAACTAACTGAAGATTGGGCTTGAGGTCTGCTTAGCGCAATTGATTTTTCACGCATTGGCTATTAAAGCTGCGTCGTGATCAAGCATCCTGTATAAACGGCTTTTGTTCGTTTATGATGAGAATATTTCTCATCCTAGCTTTTATACTTTTCATAAGATCAGCACCTTTTTGCAAAGCACGCAATTCACTGCGTTTCGAAGCTAATTGCGAGAAAATTATCGCTGAATGACTGAGACTAGGCTCGTTTTTCTTACTTGTATGTGAGCGCGCTGCCTCTTCTTCTTACGTTGACTACCAACAGTGTTGTTGTTTTTTCCCGATTTCTTTCTGCTGAATTTCGTAAACCCGCCGGTTTATACAGGATTTGTTTGGGCGATGCCGTAACTTGCGGATAAGATTTTGAAGTAAGTTACTACGAGTTGCGAGTAACTGGATAACTTGCTCATGATTAGCCTACCTTGCGAAATCTTTGCATTCTATGCAAACACATTCGAACCGTGTATGCGCTACAAACACGGTATTATAACCCTTTGATATACCAGATCACCCAGCGCCTGTCGGTACAGCATTCGATTTCTTTGGCTGCATGATGAAAACAGCCAGTCTTCAGGCCTGGGAAATTGATATGAGCCATAATGCATATATATGAAATATAGTTATTAATATTTAAGTAATGAACATAATATATATATATATATATATATATATATTACAATTTCACGGAACAGCAAAAATTCTTAATATTTAATTAGAGCGTGGGAAACACAAACAAGTTAAAAGCTTATCACTTACCTTCTTGGTAGACGACAAATTCCCAAACTCGTGTTAGTCGCATCTATTCCAATCAGTAACATGGTTCAGGAAAACCTCAGGTGAAGAAATGCTGTCCAGTTATCATTTCTCGTTGAGAGCGTTAATCTTTATATAAGCCCTAGTGTCCTTCGCTCTAGGAGCTTCAGAGCATGGCCACGGGTTCTAGAGCCTTCTATCAAAGGGTAAAATCTCGCGTATTTTTTTATTATACGCTCCTAGTAATATGCGACGAGTTAGCAGCAATTCATAGACCACACGCCGAATACTAAGCGACATAAGGTTGAGGCGCTAAACTCTCTCCACATAATAAAACGGTTTCATTCCTTGTAACCATTTGATCGCCTGCTGTTGCTCTTGTTCTAGCTAATAACGTTCTCTCCACGTTTGTGAAAAGCTTGCTGGTACACCATATTCCGAAACTAGCCCACGTATGCGGAATACAGAATGCGAAACATTTGTGGTGTAATCACCTAGAACGACCGACTGATAGCCCACTATGCGTAGTTTGCGCATATCCTCCTTGCATTTGAGAGACCGTCACAATTTTACCTGTCACGTAGTAGAATATGATACGAATGAAGTTCAAAAGGGAGTCACGCTTATATAGAATGCGTAACGACTTTTCAAATCAAGGATGATTGTTTTCCAACGTGTGCCATAGTGACGTTCGTCCTAGCTAATGCCTTGTGCATTATAAGCTGCTGTGTGGCTCATGGCGATTTCTTTTTCAGTCAGTGGATTTCTAATTTCGGGAGACTACCGCTTTTAGAGTGGATATAGACAGGCATCCCTAACAAATCGAAAAGTTGTGTAAGACAGCCAATCACATTAGCTGATGACATATCTGCACATGGAAAGCCAAAAGATAATCAATCGATTTAAAAAATTCGTCTATTAATGTTCGCAAATAGCGATATCGAATACTTGAAGGCGAAGTACATTTGAAATCTATACCGATACGCTTGAAAGACTGTGTTTCTTTTAGAAGGGTGTTGGAAGACTTGAAAAACTTTGTTTTTATTTCGGCACACACTCTGCAATTGGCAATAATCAGTTTAAAATCGTTCACAGAATTAGATAAATATTAGCACTGAACGAGATGAAACATTTTAATAACTCCTGGATGGCAAAGCGAGTTGTGCAGCTCTCACAAGTGTCCAGAGGTCAAAATGGCCGCTCAGACGTTGCGTGATATATTTTTTTATGCAACATGGCTTTCCTTACACGGTCGGTAAACTACATAATACAAGCGCTATTTGTTTACCATTCCTCCACTGTTAAAAGCGTATGCGGATCCTGATCTTACTGTCCCTACCTAATGAGTGCAAACAGCACATAACCGGTCGTGGGGTGCTTGTGATGGAAATGCATGTAAATGAATATTTTGGTACATCATACATTTATTCGGTTCCCAAAGTTGTCACAGCCGGGGGTGGTGGTGATGATGAGCTCCCGCTACCTACAAAATGCTCCCATACGGCGTGCGTCTGGAATAGCCCCTGACAACCGAAGCCCAACTCCTGGCCTGCCCGTGGCAGAACTGCTTCTGCTGACAGGAGAAGGGGCGAAGGTGCGTGACAGGCGCCTCAAAACCAGTTAGCTTCGTCTTCGGGTAGATGGAGCTCGTCAGCCTAAAAGGGCAGTCCATCTAGGGGATAGAAACCCTGATTCCAAGCCTCCGCCTACTGCGGATTACACAATCACAAAACTCCGCCGAGGACGGTCCCAAGCCCGTCTGCAAAAGGAGGGTTAGACGCGGGGTTAGCAACCCCACTCTGTAAAAATCTCAAAACTCTACTGAAACCGAGGCAATATTTCATACCAAAGTAACATCTCCATGCTTGAATCGAGAAGAAACCTCATATGAGGTTAAAATGAAGCAGACTGGTAAAAGCCCACCGGAAAACAGTCAGCAGAAGAATCTTCTGTCGATGAATGCAACAACAAAGATTGCCACATGCAAAGTCCGTACGATGTATGAGACCGGAAAGGCTGCACAAGTCGTGAAAGAAATGCAAAGGTATGGTATACAGCTGCTGGGAATACGTGAAAGTAGATGGAATATATCTGGTATGTTGGTTTTGACATCTGAAGAACGAATTATTTACTCAGGTAATGAAGACGAGAACCATAGTCATTCAGAAGGCGTCGCACGTTGCACGGATGTGCAATCATGCAGTACTTCTGTGCTGTGTGGCTAACACCGTGCTAAATTGATTGGCCACCGGTATTGAGCTGCATGCTGAAACAGGCTGGAGTCTCACTATCATTTTCATTTTATTTCTCGTATCTGTCTAGGCCTGGGCAACCTGACAGTATCTCAGCCCACATGCAGTATCTTACTGTACGGCACTTTGCCTGGTTCAGGCTTGTGCTTTCATACATATCCCCAATAGCTGCAGGCGCTCTCATTGAACGGGAACCCGTTGACTCACGGATAATCACAGCCAGATTCAACTCCAAGAGGAGGAATGTGATGGTAATTCAATGTTATGCGCGCACAAACATTGCTAGCCTTGAGTCGAAAGAAGAATTTTACGTGCGTCTGCAGTCTGTCCTAGAGAAGACACCCAAGCGATATATAAAGATTTGGATGGGTGACAGGAACGCGATATTAGCTGCAGACAACATAAGGGATGAATCTGTGATGGGTGAAATAAATGAGAACGGTAAACTGTTCGCAGATTTTTGCTCGCGCAACAATCTGGTTATCGGAGGCAGCATCTTTCAACACCGGAACATCCACAAGGCCACCTGGACATCACCTGATGGTGTTACTGCCAATCAAATCGATCACCTATCGATTTCACGAAAATGGAGACATAGTCTCATTGATACACGTGTAATGCGAGGTGCGGATGTTGCTTCAGACCACTACCTTCCAATGGCCTTAATTAAAATCAAGTCGAGAGCTTTCTACTAAACCGGCAGTCGGCCTTGTGCAAAGTATCACACTCAGAAACTAAGGGAAGAGCGTACAAGAGAGATTTTCTCAATCTTACTGAACAACACATTTGAATCGCTCAACAACTTAACCCGTGAACTCCCAATAAATGAACACTGGACCGCTGTGAAAGACTAATGGCAAGACACTTGTAAGCACGTAATTGGCAGACGGGTAAGAAAGACAAACATTGGATCTCGAGTGAGAATTGGACACTGATCAACTCGAGAAGGCAGCTAAAACAACAGATCCTCCGGTGTGAAGACACCAAGCAGAAGAACCAACTGATCGAACAATACGGCTCCCTAAATAAAGACGTGAAACGAAGTGTCAGAAGTGACAAGAGGCGGTTCCATGAAATTTTGGCAACGGAGGCGGAAAATGCAGGAGAAAAGACAGACTCCAACACCGTCTACAACATTACCAGAACCCTATCAGGAAGAAAAATACATTACGGAAAAATAGTGAAGGACGGTGAAGGTAACCTTATCAGTCAGGAATCGGCGCAAAGGAAGCTATGGATGGAGCACTTCAAGTAACTCCTAAATCGACCAGCATCTACTTCAGTCACTGACATCCCACCTGCAGCAAATTTGCTAGACGTAAACACCGATCCCCCGGTCGAAATGAGATTCTTTTTGCCATAAAATCGCTGAAGAATGGCAAAGCACCAGGTCCAGAAGGGATTTCACCAGAAGCTGTGAAGCTGATTTGGACACCTCGGCTGATATGTTACTTCCTCTGGTGCAGAAAATTTGGTCAGAAAGACAAGTCTCAAATGATTGGAAGAGAGGTCATTTGGTCAAACTTCCAAAAAAGAGGATATGAGGCTATGCAAAAACTGGCGAGGTATCATGCTGCTCCCAGTCCCTAGTAAATTACTTACGCGCATCATCTTTCTGCGTTTGCGCGACGCTATCGATCAAGTGTTACGGCCAGAGCAATCGGGCTTCAGAAAACAAAAGTCTGGTATCGACCAAAAAGCGACTCTCCGCATAATAATTGAACAAGGCATTGAATGGCAGTCGCCTCTTTGCCTCAACTTCATAGATTTTTAGAAAGCCTTCGAGTGTGTGGACCGCGAATTCATATGGAAGCTTTTGCCACACTATTGGGTCCCACCGCTGTACATGGACCTCATAAAGCAGCTGTATGAAGGTGCCTCCTGTCATGTAATTCACAAAGGAAGATTACCGATCCATTTACAGTTGAGACTGGTGTCCGCCAGAGATGCCTGTTGTCCCCAATGATTTTTCTGTTGGTAATACCTTGGAGTCATAGTTGTATTCATTCATATTATGAAAGCAATCGACAGGGTCACGCATAATCTACTCCTCGCAAAATTATCTGCTGCAGGTATTACTGGAAACCTACTTTCGTGGTTCAAATCTTTTTTTACTGGTCGCACCGTTTCGGTAGATATGAATGGCAACCGTTCTAGAACTTTGCCAATTCCAAGCGGAGTCATAAAAGGAAGCGTTCTAGGTCCACTACTCTTCCTGATATTTATCAACGATATACTATCTGTCATAACACACTGTAAGATCTTTTTGTTTGCAGATGATATAAAAGTCGCCATAGCCTTTCCATCTAACCAGACTAACGACTTTATATCAAAATTAAACCAAGACGTGGATGCTCTACTTGAATGGAGTATTCGAAATGGTCTTGAGTTCTCCACCAATAAATCAACTTTTATAAATTTCAACTGTATCATACCAAGAGATTCGATCATCCTAAATAATACACCACTACAACCAGCACAATATGTACGTGATTTAGATTATCGATATTTTGGATCACTTACATTTCATGAACAAATTTGCTACTCAATTTCTAAAACAAAAAAGAATATAGGTTTACTACATAGGTTCATCTCTCTGCCCCAGTGCAAGCTAGAACCTTACAAATTACATACACTACCTTTATTAGATTACTGCAACATTATATTTATTAACATTACGCGGTCTGATATCTATGCTTTAGAAGGCATCCAACGTTCTTTCACAAGATCCATTACCACCAGTTCAGATAAGCATTCA
This sequence comes from Atriophallophorus winterbourni, assembly GCA_013407085.1. Lineage (NCBI taxonomy): Eukaryota > Metazoa > Platyhelminthes > Trematoda > Plagiorchiida > Microphallidae > Atriophallophorus > Atriophallophorus winterbourni. The sequence continues at coordinate 25,627 of JACCGJ010001349.1, read as the reverse complement.
TATAAGGAAAGATGTCAGATCCTAGGATTGGAACCATTATGGTTTCGAAGAATAAAACAAAATCTTATACTCTTTTACAGAATATTGAAAAAAAGATATGATCGACATTGATTTACAATTAGATTTCAAAAACTCTGAAGTATATAATCTTCGACACAAAAACAAAATATGTATACCGAAAATCCACAATCGTATACGAAAAGATTTATTTATTTATAAATATTCTCGTTTATGGAATTTACTTCCTAATAATATAAGATTGAGCACTTCACAAACTGTATTCAAAAAGCAACTCAACTCTTTTTTATCTCCGAAAAAATTAGATAAGCTAATTCTAATTAATACAACTATAGATAATTTATACTTATACGGCATAAAAAGCTTTTATTATTTTTTTAGCAATAAAAAATTCTAAAGTGACATATAACTTTTTTCTTGAGAATTTACTTTTCAGAATTGTTGAAATTCAACAAAATACACTCTTGCAATTCTTGAAAGGGCGATGCGACTCATATCTCCGTGACCCGATGAAGTAAACTCCCTCTAAAATTATCTGCGTTTGAAGTTGCATTTGGAACATCATACAGGAATAAACATTGCGGTCCAGACCTTCCCAAACTGTAATTAACCCATTTTAAACAATTACTGTCGTATTCGTTAAAAACATGGACCTTTATCATTTATTTTTCCGATATTCTATCAACTTTATGTTTTAAACAAGCTACCATCTGTACAAATGTTATCGTCAACCTAATCAGAGCCTATTACAGCTCTACAAAGGCACGGGTTCGTGTCTACGGTGAAAAATCGCGTGTATTTAACTTGCACACAGGTTGCCCGCTATCGCCGGTTATGTTTAACTATTACGTAGACTGGATAATGAACCAGGTGTTTACAGACTATCAAGGGATGCAAATGTCACCGGATCTATGTATTTCTGACCTTGAATACGCTAACGATATAGTCGTTCTGAGCGACAATACCGAAATGCTGCAAAGCGTTTTAGACCGCATCAGTGCCACCGCCATAAAAGTCGGTCTTGAGATAAACGCGGCTAAAACCATGGTATTTTTTATACAGACACACCAGGCATCCAGCCACTTAACGTCTTGGGTTGTCCGATTGAATAAGTTCCAGTCTTCAAATACCTCTGCTCAAGTATATTGCCCAATGGTCAGGCGAAATATGAAGTGAGTTTAAGGGTCGATCGTGCTCGTAATGCGTTTTTGCAGTTGAAGGGCACCCTTTGGCGCAAGCATGGGATCAGCCTAAAAAAGACGCGTGTTTATCAAGCAGCGATCCGCCGTTTACTGCTTCACGGATGCGAGACACGGCCTTTAAGGTCACAGGATGTACGCACATTAGAAGTGTTCGACCATTGGTGCCTCAGGGTAATCTTGGGCATCCGATATACTGACCGAGTATCTAACGCAGCCATACGAGAGCGTTGCAGCGGACTATTTCCACTTTCCGCTCACATACAACGGCAAAGGCTGCAATCGTTTGGTCACGTGCTCCGAAAGACAGACACAGCACTTCCAAAACTCGTACTCGACTACAAACACGTTCGCACCTGGCGTCTGCGGCACGGTGGTCAAGTGAAAACCTGGCTGTCAACTGTGAAAGAGTATGTAGACACCATGGGTCTGCATACCGTCTACGAAGTTCGCAGGTGGGAACGAGACTGGATCACGATCTGCAACGATCCCGCCTCCAATCGACGTGCTTGGGCAGGTGCGATACGAGACATCAATGAAGCCGGCTAATCCATCCGTGGAGCCAGCCGCACAAAAGTAAAGTAAGTAAGGTACATCACGCATGTGGCATATGCTTCTTTGTCCGTTATCGCCGGATGATACCATGCATGAGCATGTGATCGCTGGCTAAATATAATGAATGCGCCACGCATGGGGGTGCGTGCAATCATGACCTGCGATAAACATTTTTGGGGATAAGGAACTTCCGGTAACAGTTGACTGAATCAACTGTTGACAACATGACACACTGTCTCGGTTATGAAAGTACGCATTGTAGGTAACGCTCGATAAAGTGACAGACCTACCGCACTGCCCATGAGCATCCTTTTTAAATCGTCATAATGTATTTATAGCGCATGCGCACTGGCACCATTTACAATAAGTGTGTCTTTAAGGGCCGGAGCCGTCTATCTTTACTATTTACCACACATTTCTTACAGAGGTGCACTGTATATTATGCGCTCTCTTTAATGAGCAACATCTCGACAACTCTTTACTTATTTTCAGACACCCTTCGAGAAGACAGAGTGATCTAACGTCCATACTTATTAAGCCGTCGGCAGTTTCAGTTGTCGCCTGTCTAATGAGGCCGTCAGGTCTCGGAAGAGTAGCAATTACCAACCCCATAGGCCATTTACCATAGGGACAAATCATCTTCGTAAAAAGGACTAGATCTTCCAAAATGAGGTTTCGCTGTGGCTTAAGCCACTTACGAGTTGTTTCCAGCGTTTGAAAATACGCTTTCAACGTTTCCAAAAGTTATCTGCTAACTGACGCGCTTGTGGCCATCTTTTTGTCATTCTTTCTCTTAGAGAAATATTGTCGTCGATCAAACTAGAGTTAGATATGTGTAGCAACAAATCATTTGGAAAGAGAGCTGGTGATCGTTCTGGATCCTCATAAACCGGGACGATCTGTCGATCATTCATTATTCTGTCAGCTTCTGCAAGTGCAGTCAAGATAACTTCTTTCGAAACAACTTCTTTCTTTAGAAGATGTTATAATATCTTATGTATTGTTCTGATCATCCGCTCCCACGTACAGACGCGATAGCTGGCTGATGAGGGATTGAAATGCCATTTTATACCATGTTTAGCTTTTGCATCGCTCATACGGCTTTGATTCAGAGAACGACTAAATTTCTTAGTTCTGTTTCAGCTCCAACGAAATTAGATCCATAGTAGCTATAGAAAGCGTTTGGCGTTTTCCTCCTACACACGAATCTATTTAAGGCCATTAGAAATGCGTCTGTGGTAAGGTCATAAATTTATTCAATGTGGACTGCCCGTATCTGCATGCATTTAAATAAACAGCCATAGTGTTTGGCTTTGCCTTCCTCATGCCTAACACGGAAGGGACCGAAATAATTAACACCGGTGTGACTAAAGGCATGTAAACCCCTGTCGGTTCTAAATGCCGGAAAGGCGTTATTGCCTGATGGCAAGGACTAGCATGCAGGCTTCTGCACTCCTTACACGAACGCAACACTCATCCTACTACAGCTATTCCTTTGAAGATCCAGTACTCCCGACGAATACTAGACAGCGCGTGTGAAGCTCCAAAATGTCCACATAATAAGTAGTGATGCTGCATTATCCAGTCGGTGACTGCGTCTTTATTTGGTAAAATGGGAAGTCATTTCTCAGTCATTTCAGATACTTTGCCCCCTATCCAGATTACTCCCTCTATCCCTGCTTAGGGATTTTATTGTGCTACGCTACCTCTGGGACGTGTTCCATATTCAAGATACGTATAATGTCTGCCCTGGCACGCTCAAGCTTATCCGGCCTAATAATACCGATGTCCGTACTGCTGCGCGTTTTAACAAGTAAGCATAAATTGAACATGCTGAGCCAAGAAATTGTTCTCAACAAATTTATTCACCCGCGGCTGCGTGCCACCATGTAATGGAACCATTGCAGATTTGCCAACTTACCGCTAACAGCGCTGACTTTCTTAAATTCTATTGTACTATTATCAATAATTAGAAAGGACCCATTAGGCCAACTACTTTTATCCGTTAACAGGAACTCGGATCCATTCAGCCAAAACCTAAGTTTTTTATCTGGTCTAGACACTATTACTCTGGACGCAACATCAGCAAGATTGTGGTCCTATGGAACATGGCGCCACTGTGACAAAACAATTGCCAAATCAGTCCATAGCGTTACGTGTTTTGATGGTAGATCTAATTTGTTTACCAGTTATGATGACAGTTTGCTAGCCTAATGTGCTGTTGTCAACTCGACCCGGGGTAAAGTGATAAACTTCACGGAGGCCACTCGTGAATTTCCGATAAGAAAGCCACATTGACGTGAGCCATCGGTTAGTTTAACGCACAGGTATGCGACTACCTCGTAACCGGACTCTGATGCATCGGAAAACAGGTGTAACTCAAAGTGCGTATAATCGATGATATCAGCTTTCAGGTGAAGTGGAACTTCTAGAGTTGCAATTATTGTAAGGACGGACCACCACTTGTTATACGTCGTTAATACGATTCCATCAAAGTTAGTATCTCTGACTACCTTATTTCGACACGCTTTTGCAAAATTAATTTTCCCAAAAGTAATACAGTGGCAACCAAACCCAGAATGACGAAAATTGATGCTATGTAAGCAAGAAGGGATCTTGTAGTCGGATGATTAATAGGTTCTTGCATGTCAAACATAAAGACATCCCTGTTCAAATTCCACTTGACGCCTAAAGTTCTTTCAACGGATACTCCGAACAGAAAGTTGCTCATCGACGTGGATGTTGACTCCGGACTTACGTTACTCAACACTCTGTTTCCGTTGCAGGACCAGTTGACCAGCTGTAATCCACCCTGCGCAAGAAGTATAGGCAAGTTTGTAACGATGGTCTTTGGGTGCTCGACCGAACTCATGGAACCGATGAAGTCATCGACGTAAAACTGCTTCCATAAACTTCTCACTATACAATAATCAAAACTCTCACTGTGATCCCTAAATGTCCGCCCTAACGCATAGTTGGCGCAAAACGGAGAAGATTTTGCTGCGAACAGATGCACGTTCCATTCATAGACGTTAAGCTCTGCGTTTGGCTTATCGTCCTTCCACCAAAGCGTGCTGATTCCCCATTTATCCCTTCCAAGAACTTATCTTTCATATCAGCACATAAAGCTATTGAGTACCGGCGAAACCTGTGAAGGACCCCGGTGATACTGTTGACAATGTCTGGCCTTTGTATAAGTACGTCATTTAGGGAAGATTTTTTAAATTTCGCTGCGCATTCAAATACGATTCGCAGCTCATCCGGCTTCTTTAGATTGATCACCGGATGGTGAGGTAAAAACCATCGTTTAATACCGGTATCTCCACGACGTGAATGCCCGTTTTCGAGATGAGCCGTCATTGTGACGATATAACGGTCTTAAAGAGTTTGATCTCTCATCAACTTAAGGCCTAAGTTGTTTAGCCTCATTCGCGCCCGTGGATAATTGTTTGGCATATCGTATAACGTAGATCTCCATGGCACCCCTATTTCTTAATGGTCATCAATCAGTCAAAGTGAGTGCTCCACTATGTTATGCGCCCCGATGTCATCGGGTGAAGGTTGGGTGCCTCAGAGTCTCCAGGGTCTGAAAATTCTGAGTCGTTTAACCGGGTCAGCATTGTCTCGGTGCTTGACTGTTCTCGCAATATTACGTTAACGCGACGCGGTGACATGTCTTGTTGACCCTTTGGTCCTCTCAAAACCCAAGCCAAATGTGTCTTAGTAGCAAATGGTTCTCAATCATCAACATTACTATGTTTCGAGCCGCAATGCACATCTGGGACATCACAACCACGAGTCTATGTGAAAGAATGCAATGAAACATCCTTAAGGTGATGCCACCTAGTCATGTCCACTCTAGAAATGTCAGCACGACTAGTGGGCAACCTGTCCACAACAATTGAGTTCTCAAAGACGCACTTAAAATTATTGTCTAATGAGGACAACCTTACGTTGGTCTGACCACATGATACTGTCTTGGAACCATGCAGGTGGAAACAAAACTTCTCCGGTTTTAGTCCCAATGGCTCCATTATATCCTTATCGACTAAGGTGCAGTCGGAACCATTGTCAAGATAGGCGCAAGTGCACACCGTTCCACACCGTCCAAATCAACCTTCAGAGCTTCTAGGGGAATCATATCTGGGCCTGGTGATTTGCCACTCTTCAGCGATTTTAGGGCAAGAAGAATCTTATTTCGACCGGGGGATCGGTGTTTACGTCTAGCAAATTTGCTGCAGGTGGGATGTCAGTGACTGAAGTAGGTGCTGGTCGATTTAGGAGTGCCTTGAGGTGCTCCATCCATCTCTTTCTTTGCGCCGATTCCTGACTAATAAGGTTACCTTCACCGTCCTTTACTATTTTGCCGTGAGGTATATTTCTTCCTGATAGGGTTCTGGTAATGTTGTAGACGGTGTTAAAGTCTCTCTTTTCTGCTACAATTTCCGTTTTTGTTGCCAGCATTTCATTGAACCGCCTCTTGTCACTTCTGACACTTCGTTTCACGTCTTTATTTAGGGAGCCGTATTGTTCGATCAGATGGTTTTTCTGCTTGGTGTCTTCACACCGGAGGATCTGTTGGTTCAGCTGCCTTCTCGAGTTGATCAGTGTCCAGTTCTCACTCGAGATCCACTCTTTGTCTTTCCTTTTCTTTCTTTGTCTGCCAATTACGTGCTTACAAGTGTCTTGCCAACAGTCTTTCAGAGCGGTCCAGTGTTCATTTATTGGGAGTTCACGGGTTAAGTTGTTGAGCGATTCAAATCTGTTTTTCAGTGAGATTGAGAAAATCTCTCTTGTACGATCTTCCCTCAGTTTCTGCGCGTGATACTTCACACTAGGCTGAACTGCCGGTTTCGTAGAAAGCTCTTAACTTGATTTTAATTGTGGCCATTAGAAGGTAATGGTCTGGAGCAACATCCGCACCTCGCATTACGCGTGTATCAAGGAGACTATGTCTCCATTTTCGTGAAATCGATAGGTGATTGATTTGATTGGCAGTAACACCATCAGGTGATGTCCAGGTGGCCTTGTGGATGTTCCGGTGTTGAAAGATGCTGCCTCCGATGACCAGATCGTTGAGCGCGCATAAATTTGCGAAAAGTTCACCGTTCTCATTCAGTTCACCTAGGGCATGCGTACCCATCACAGATTCTCTGCCTGTGTTGTCTGGACCCAATTTCGCGTTCATGTCACCCATCAAAATCTTGATATCTCGCTTGGGTGTCTTGTCTAAGACAGACTGCAGACGCACGTAATATTCTTCTTTCGACTCAAGGCTAGCATTGTTTGTGGGCGCATAACATTGAATTACCGTCACATTTCTTCCCTTGGAGTTGAATCTGGCTGTGATTATCCGTTTGTCAACGGGTTCTCATTCAATGAGAGCGCCTGCAGCTATTGGGAATAACATAATGGCGACGCCTTCCGAATGACTATGGTTCTCATCTTCATGACCTGAGTAAATAATCCGTTCCCCGAATGTCAAAACCAACATACAAGATCCATTCCATCTACTTTCACATATTGCCAGCAGTTGTATACCATACCTTTGCATTTCTTTCGCGACCTGTGCAGCCTAATGAGTAGTAGCAAAACATAATGAACGGAATAATTAAACACTCTGGAACAAAATGCCGTCAGAATTAATCGTTGTTAGCTAACAATGTATTTGATGGAAAGAACTGACATAGAGATCATATCGGTTTGACAAGTACAACAGATGATTCTGCCTCCTTATCGACTGGGCGGGCATAAGCCGCTACTTGAACGTGCCTGTCACGATCCGTCAAACATAGAACGTCACCTAAAAGCCGTCGAACGTAGGGCTAAAATGGTAATGGCCCAGGGATCGAATCAGAACCGAGACAGGATATGCACTGCTGATAAGCTCAAACTAGAGCGAAATTCGAGTCCAATTCTTCCAAAGTTGACCGTTGTGATAAACTTTCTGATTATTTCAATGGACTTGTTACTGAAACGCAGTCGTATAATATAATGAACGAACTCTCCAGACACTCTTGAACAACAATGCCCGTTAGATTTAATCGTTGTTAGCTTACACTGAATCTGATGGGAATATCTCACAAGGAGATGAGATCGGTTGGACCACCACAACAGATGTTGCTTGCGCCTTACTGACTGGTCAGGCATACGATGCTAATCAAATGTTCCGCTTAGGAGAAAAATTCATGATGGCGTAATCGCGAACGGTCAAACAGAGGACGATAGCTAAATGCGGTAAAGCGTGAGGCTACAATTGTGATGGTCAAGGGATCGAATCACACCCCAGACAGAATATGTATTGCTGATTAGCCTAAATAAGAGCGAAGCTTGAGTTCAATGCTTCCCATGTTGACCGTTCTGATAAACTATTTGAATATTTCAAAGAAATTGGTTCAAATGAGCAATCGCTAACAAAATGAACGAACAATCTAAAAACACTGGACCAACAATGCCCGTAAGATTTATTTAATGTTTCAGCTTAAACTGTATCTGATGTAAAGAATGACACGGATATTAGATAAGTTGGACAACAACAACATATTTTGCCGGTTACTCAATGGAAAGGTACGGTAGCTAAAGTTTGTAAGGTATGATACTATAATGGTCATCGTCCCGGGTTTGAATCGGACCAGAGAAAGTACAAGCACTGCTGAAGAGCTCGAATACGCGCGAAACTCGAGTCAAGTGCATTCAATATGCAACTTTAAAATAAACATTCTTAATATTTCAAAGGACATTGTAATTATAAGTAAGGGCTAAACATAATGAACAAACCCCCAAACACTCTGGAAGAACAATGCCAGTCAGACTTAAACGGTGATTGCTCACAGTTTATCTTCATGTATGACCATACAACGAGATCAGATCCGTTGGACAACCACTACAAATTTCCGTTGGCTCCTCTTTGTCTGGTCGGGCTTATGACGCTCCGTGAATGTGGCAGTCTGAAGAAAATTTCAGGAAAGCTTAATCGCGATCGGTCCATCAGAGACTGTACCTCAGACCGTTAGTCGTGATACTACAATCGTGATTGTCCTGGGTTCGAATCAGACCCGGCAGGATTTGCATTTCTGATAAGCTTAAATAAGAGCGAAACTTGAATGCAGTTCTTCTAATGTAAAACGTTGTGATGAAGCTTCAGAATATTTCAAAATAAATGGTAGTGATGACTAGTCGCAAAACATAATGAACGAATTTTGTAAACACTCTGGAACATTAATGGCCGTCAGATAAAATCGGTGGTAGCTAACACTCTATCTGATGGAAAGACCTAGAAAGGATATCATACGGGTTGGATAACCACAACAGTTGTTGATGGCTCCTTCTTAAATGGCCGGGCATATGGATAATCACTCATGAAGGCTTTATCGCAACGGATCAAACAAAGGATGGTAACTCAGGCCTGAAAAGCGTGAGACTACAATGGAGATAATGCTGGGTTCGATTCAGACTCAAAAGGATATTTACCGCTGATGAGCTTAAATAATAGCGCAACTCGTGTCCAGTGCTTCCAATTTAGACCGTTGTAACAAACTTGCGGAATATTTTAAATGACTTGTTACTGACCAGTAGTCGCAAAACATGATGAACAAGCTCTCCGAAAACTCTAGAACAATAATTTCCGTCAGATATAATACGTGTTAGCTTACACGGTATATGATGAGAAGAAGGGACACGTTGATCAAATCGGTTAGACGACCACATCAGATGATGCTATCTGCTTCGCGACTGGTTAGGCATAAGACCCTACTGAAATGTGCCAGTCTGGACAAACATTCACGAAGGCTTAATCACGATCGGCTAAACAAGAGGACGGTAGCTAAATGCCGTACTGCGTGGGACTACAGTGGTGATGGTCGTGGTTTCGAATAAGACCACAGCCATGTTATGCACTGCTGGTAAGATAAAATAAAAGCTAAACTGGAATATAGTGCTTCCAATGTGGAATATTGTGACAAACGTTCTGAATATTGCAAAGGACTATGTACTGATGAGTATTTGCAAAACATAATGAACGAACTCTCAAAACACTCTGGAATAACAATGCCCGTCAAATTCTATCGGTCTTAGGTTACGCTGTATCTGATGGGAAGAACGGACAAGTTGATCGGATCGGTTGGACAACCACAACAGATGTTGCTGGCTCCTTCTCGACTTGTCGGGTTTATGACGCTACTCAAATGTGCCAGTCTAGGGAAACATTCATGAAGGGTTAATCACGATCGGTCAAACGGAGGACGATATCTAAATCCGTAAGGCGTGAGACAACAATGTTGATGGTCCTGGGTTCAAATCAGACCCAAATTCATGTCGGCCAATCCAAACATTGAAACAATATATTCTGCATCATAAAGCTTTGAACCCAAGCATCGAAGTAAACTATACATATTTACCCTATCAAACCGGTTGAACACAATTTCTGCTCTATGTATTTCTACATGATTCCTGAACTGATCAGTGGGCAAACAAATCCCGTTTTAATACCTATGTTATTTGTAATTCGCATATTATTCTGTGGTTTTTGTAAAGCTATGTGCTTTTTTGACCATTGAATTGAATTGCATATGCACTGCTGATGAGCTGAATGAGAGCGAAACTCGAGTCAAGTGCTTCCAATGTGAAACGTCGTGAAAAACGCTTTAAATGATTAAAAGGACTTGGTACTGATGTAAATTTGCTAAACCTAATTAACGAACTCTCCAAACACTCTGGAAAAACAACACTGTTCACATTTAATCGGTGTTAGCTTTAAATTTATCGGATGAGAAGACCTGACAAGGAGATCAGATCGGATGGATGGGACATCAGATGTTGCTGGCTCACTCTTGACTAGTCGAACATATGACGTTACTCAAATGTGCCAGTCTTGATAATCATTCATGAATAACTAATCGTGATCGGTCAAAGTGAGTACGGTAGCTCAGGCTGTGATGCGTGAGACTACGGCGGTGATGGTGCTGCGTTCTAATCAAACCACTGACATGATGTGCTCTGTTGGTGAGCATTAATATGGGCGAAACTGAAATATATTGCTTTCAATGTGGACCGTTGTATTGAACTTGCTGAATACTAAAAAGGACTATGTACTGATTAGTAGTCGCTAAACATAATGAACGAACTCTCCAAACACTCTGGAATAACATTGATTGACAGATTTAATCGGTGTTAGCTTACACTGTTTCTGATGGCAAGAATGAAGAAATGGGTCATATAGTTTGGACGACCACAACAGATGTTGCTGGCTTCTTTTCGACTGGTCGGGCATATGACGCTACTCAAATGTGCCAGTATGGAGAAACAGCTATGAAGACCCAAACGCATTCGGCCATACATAGGACGGTAGCTCCAGCCGTAAGGCGAGCGACTACAATTGTGAATGTACAGGGTTCTAATCCGACCCGAGACAGGATATGCACTGCTCATGAGCTAAAATAAGAGGGAAACTCGAGTCAAGTGCTTCCTATGTGGACCGTTGTGATAAAATGTCTAAATATTTTAAAGGACTTGGTACTGATAAACTGAATAAACTCTCAAAATTACTCTGAAACTATAATGCCCGTCAAATTTAATCGGTGATAGCTTACACATTAATTAATGTGAAGACCTGACCAGGAGATCAGATCGGTTGAACGAACACGACAGACGATGATTTCTCCTTCTCGAGTGGTCCGGCATAAGACTCTTTTCAAATTTGCCTGAACCTGACGTTTATATGTTGACCAATTTCAACCTGGCACCTCAGTACAAAAGCTGACTTTACACATTGACAAAAATTATTTGTTTTGTTTATGCATTCACGGTGAAGTATTCACTTTTTGGAACATTAAAACCTTTAATAACTTTGAACCGGATGTTCCATAATAACCACTGTGCAGCGATAAATCTGTCATATAAACGCCTTTGCTGTAGATAATGTTCAACAAATCTTCAGTTAATGCCGATTTGCTTATTACATATCATCAACTATTCGTTAACCCTGCCCGTTTTTTGCCCATCTCGTTTAAAATAATCCTTTTGTATGGATACTTTGATTGCCACAAGTTATGTAAAATAAAGCTACCACTGCATATTTTACATTGAGCTGTAACATACCATGACTTCAAGATCCCTTCGTGCTTTGTCCATCTCAAATTGGTATTGAAATAGCTTGTCACATGACAGAACCATTTTTCGGGGACATTCGAGCATTTTTGGAAGAGGATTCTTATCATCTTCCACGATTCTCGTAGAAAAACGTTGTAATGATGTCAGTATGTAACCCCAATCATACATTAGGTGAAATCTTGCCCTCCAATACTATATACAGAAAAACTCGTTTGAGTTATAACAATGTCATTCACGAAATTGAAGCTAAAATCTTGCGATCCACAATGAATTTATTATATTGTAACAGGCAGCTTATTTTTCAACCATGGGACAATATAAGATAAGACGAGTCATTGTTCATGAATAGAATTGGATAATTAAAATTTACTTGCAAATGAATTAATTACGCCTTAAGCACAATGAAGTATTCATTAGAAGAAATATTTGCAGTAAAAGCTAAAATGATTGACAATAATACATTACATTATTTCTAAATAGAGTACTTCGCCAGTGTGTGCGTTTAGTTTGAAATAATTTTGTAATTTCAACAGATTAGTTTGACCGAGCTACACAACAGGATTTGAAATTAGGAGCTCAAATCAGACGGAGAATTATTGTACCCATCAAAGTTGAATTCATGATGTACGTTGGGAAACAGCGCAATTCACAAATATGGATTATAGATGACTTCAATCTGCCTCAACTACATAACCGAGTAGATCATCCACCCCGATCACTAGACTACAGAATTCGCGAAAAGTTCGATTACATACCCTTGTATAATCATGTTTTCAAAATACTAGGCAACAAAGTTTGCAACAAACATATGTTCTAGACCTAGTCTTAACCTCTGAAGCCACGGCCGTTGAATATATTCAGTATCACACTGCACTTGGTCGACATGACCACCTCGTTCTGTTCTTACAATACGTGTGCAACGCCTGTAGAATGGCAAGGCAAACAACACTAAAACAGAAAAGTGGATTACATTGGTTTGATGGAAACAATGGGGCTTTCAGTGATGCGAACTATTATTGCGCAAACCTGACTGACTACATCACCAACATAATACATTTAAATTCTAACTATATCCCGAAACATAATAGCAAAGATCCCCATTTCAGAATTCGCAGTCCCAGTAGACAAACTAATATTTGGCATGGGCTATTCAAGGGTTCGGCAGAACAGAATTGACCTTGGCAAAATTTCGCGAATTGCGGAATGACGTCACAAATCTCATTCGGGAGGATAAACAATATCACATTATCACTAGCTTCGGCTGGCAGTAAGAATGCAACGAAATCTCAAACTGCTTTATCGATCCGTTAACAACACTGCAAAGCTAAATCCCAGTGATTTTCCAATCATGACAGATGACGAACTAACTGATTATGTACTAGGTAATTGCTAACGATTTAGACAGTATTGATTCACTGGTTTACAGCCAGAAGATTGCATTACTAGCATCGGAATTGTCGGCAACAATTGTACCGGAAACTATACGCGATATACGCATCAATTCTGAAACAGTGCGGCACAACATACTCAGGTTGAATATATAAATGTACCCTGGAGCTGAAGCGATCACATCTTCCATCCGAAATTTATGCGTCAGACAATTGTGCGAAGCAAATTGTAATTTATGCAGTCACTATTTGAGGTATGGTGTTGTACCGACTAACTGGAAGAGAGGAATCATAAATTTCATCTACAAAGGTAGAACTCGTTCTGACTCAGCAAACTACTGCCATGTTAGACTCCTTCCAGTGATCTGAAACGTTATGGAGAGGATTGTGTGCGAAAGAATTGTAAGTCATCTTGAAACCCAAAACCTGTTGTCCAGAGAGCAACGTGGATTTTGGAAGTCTCATTCTAGCTTACTGGAGACAATGAATGTCTGGATGCATGAAGCGGATGTGGGTGGTTGCATGCATGCGTGTTAATTGGATATATCAAATGGCGTTTGGTCGCGTGGATCATTCTATACTCCTGATCAAGCTTCAAGAGGTTGGTATTATTAGGTGCCATCTTACTTGACCGAGAAGCTACCTTCTTGATCCCGAGGCAACTGTACGTTTCGATGGTATGATAGTCTAGGGACATCGAAGCCACTAGCTGTGTCCCACAAGGTTTGTTACTAGTCCTGTTATTTTTTTGTTATACAAAAACGACCATCTAAACTTTTTACAGCCAGAATGATACTCTTTGAGGATGATGCTAAACTTTGAATACGAATCATGTCAAGCTCGGACTGTTTGCGCTTACAAGCGATATGGATACATTGAGCAGATGGTCAGACAGGAACACGCTTCCATTCAACTTCAGAAAGTGCAAAATGTTGCATCTACGTAATGATTTCCTATTCTCGTGCAACCTTGGATTGCAACAACTGGAATTGACAACAAAAGAAAAGAACCTCTGCTTGAGAATCAGTGTATGTCTTAAGAATGGCATTTAATGCCAAGCTGCGTACAAAAGAGCTAGCCACACGCTAGGTATGCTTAAGTGTATTTATTGACGTTTTCACTTGAAATATTCCCCTTGCTCATAAATACGTATATTAACCCAGTGATGGATTACTCAGTGCATGCCTGGGCACAATGGCTACAAAATGACATAAACCTGCACGAGAATATTCATCAGAGAGCAACAAAAATGGGTGGCTGTCTCGGCAACCTCCCATATAAGGATCGACTGGTTCATCTTAATTTGGATACACTGGCTCGCAGACTGGTTCGATCGGATTTTAATCTTTATTTTTAAAACAACGAACTCAAAGGTGCGTCTTCTGAGGCAAGGTCAAACCATACCACAAGCACTCGCAAATTGGCATTGGATATTCAACATTCTTACCGGAACAGACGTCGGATCTTCTATTCGATGCGCGTTTGTTCGTTTTGAAATCCTTACCGTCAGACGTTGTACAATCATATAATATAAGGATTTTCAGAAAATAAGTAGAGATATTTATGCTTAGTATTTAAACCCTGCTCCTCGTTTCTAAAAATTAGTTAAGCAACTTCAAGCAATATTTAAATGAACCAATATTTTTCCATCAGTCCGTGACAATATATGACATTTTTTAACTACACCAACTTCGTTCCTATTGTCTGAATTGTTGTATATATATGTATTGTCCTCTTACGAATATCCAATGGTTTTGTTAGGCTACATGCTGTTTATACAATAAATTTCTGAAGCTTGAATAATGAATCATGTTTATGACATTATTTTATTTACGTTTGTGACAAATGTTCAGTGCCAAGGTCTTTAAAATATTCACAACAGCTCATCACGACTGCGCGAAATGAAAGAGCTGGTTTCTAGGCTAGCACTCATTTGAACTCCTTAGCAGTGCACATTTCCTTTGCCTTGAGTGGGATTGGAACCCCAGGCAATCGCAATTGTAATTCTCTACCTTACGGCATAAACTACAGTTTACTGTTTCTCCGATTTCTCGTGAGCATTCACGAGTCCTTATCTATACGTGGTTGTGAAACCCGTTGATCAGTGCCCTCGAAGCTTGACAAAAGGATTTATCCTCGATTCCGCAAATAATTGCTTTTCGCACAAATACAGATTGGTGTTAGAATGTCAAGTCACGGATACGCATGCCTGATGAGCGGCAAAATCCGCGAAACCAGTCTTGTGTTTCCGTATAGATATATACTATTTATATGCTACTTTTGGATAAGGCGGGTACGACCAACCTTTTCATTCGCATGAGCCTACACTCATGTAGTCTTGGTTTCAACAAAACAGTGGCATATAAACGCATCATGATTACCATTCTTCCGCTGTTTCAAGCGCATGCGAATGCTGATCCAACTGTTCGCACCTCATGAGTGCAAACGGCACGAACTTGGTTGTGGTGTATGTGTGTGTGATGGAAATGCATGTAAATGAGCTTTTTATGTTCGTGGTCAGGGGTTGAAACACAGTCTACATGAATGCGGTCTCATCTGATTGAACAGGTTTGTCGCACCAACCTTATCATCCAGTGGCATACGAGCGTAACTTGTATACCATTCTTCTGCTGATTCAAGCGCATGTGGATACTGATTTTACTGTTCCTACTTAATGAGTGAAAACAGTTTTTTGTTCATATACTACTTATTATTAAAATCAGACTTTAAAAAAAGGTTGTAGACATTAGGATAGTATTTTCGATTCGACATTGCGTGTCCTAACGTGATCCATTCTAATGCTATCCACTCACTAGTATTTGGCAAAACATTTTTGTAGTGACACTCTGATGAAACGATTTCGATGTGAAATTTCCAGCCCCTTGATATATTTCAACAAGAATGCGTTCGTACTAATTTTATAATTTATATAATCTAAAATCTACTCTCACACGTTCACACAAACACATCATTTAGAATAGTTCATTGATATAACTAGTTTTAAATTGTCCTTGTACTTTCATCTTCTCAACCACAAATTTCGCTCGTTCGCTCAATGCTAATTGTTCATTTCGAAGAAGAAGAACGCCATCAATAAACCACTCATATAAACGTTTCCAGCTGTTTTGAAAATCAAATGCAAAAAAAACCCGGGTTGAACAAATGAATCATATATCTTTGCAATCTGGTTTGAGTATATTATCAATATTTCATTGACAATAATTAGCAAATCAGCTGGAACATTTTTCAGAAGACTAAAATTAATTTACGCACTATATCCTCGCTTATAAAAATGAGTTATTATTCCGGAATCAATTATAAACTGTTTCATATACATTGTGGATGTGACGTGCATTAAAAATAAGTGTTAAACACAAGCTTTCGCATGATAAAAAGGATACTATCTTCTGTCGAGAAGCACCACTCGTAATATTTCGAGTTTCGGAAGGATTCTATTAGAACTGTTAGGGTGACAACATTTTCAGAAGGTTCACAAGATGAGAAACGTCAGACGCCATCGAACGATATGCAATTCGTTTAACTAGGCCAATAGAGCCGTGTGTGTTAAGGGCATAAAGCGTACCGGTTGACAAATCAGTTCAAACTGATAACTGATAACCCGGACAGACACGTTTTAGGTCAGTGTTCTGATTACTTGATTTAACTATGTAATCTAACTGTGTGATTTGTTCGTTGACTTGTGTGGTTGCTCAATCGCCATTGGGATTCATGGATGAACGCATTAACGTTGGACAGTTTGCGCTCATGGATGAATCCAGATGCAATCGATGCGCGTATGTATGAGACGCGGGGAGATAATGTTTTTAACTGTGGTCCAGTGACCGGAAGCACTTATAAACAACGTAATATACGACCGTCATTGTATCTATATCTATATATATTGACGGTTGATTTCAGTAAAAATGTGCAACATACCTGCACTAGTAGGTGCTTTACATGTTGTCCGTTTTAACGTCGAATCTTTCGCTGGTGTTGGTGTTGGTGTTGTTGTTGTTGTTGGTGGTGTTGTTGTTGTTGGTGGTGGTGGTGTTGTTGTTGTTGTTGTTGTTGTTGTTGTGGGTAGTGGGCATGCGGCTGTAACAAGACAAATTAAAACAGAAATACGTCCTTCTGCTCGCATTCCATGCAATCACGCTTCGCTAGCAAATTACAAGTTCCAAAAAGCCACCAATATTTCGACTGTACACATTAGCACAAGAGGCACGTGTAGTCATCGGCATTTTCATAAGATATTACGATTCTTGCAATATCTACGTATCTTGTTTGATGAATTTGAATTATCACGAAACACAACTAAGAGAATGGGACATGTTTTATACAAAACTTTAAAATGTAAATGAATATTATATATTTAAACTTTTGTCGCTCGTCTTTCAAATTATGTTCTCATTTAACATGTATAGAAAAATACCCGAAATATGTCAATATTATGTTTAATCGGAAAAACTAAATCGGAATGAAAATCGATTGATAATTGGGCCTTTAGCTAATCCATCAACCGGCTTCCTTTCAACGGTTTTAATAAATATACAATTATAGAGGGACCACTGGTCATTCACGCAAGACGATTGTGAGCAAGCAATGCATGATGTTGCTCTCATCACCCGTTCACTTACATAACAAAACCTGTTGATGCTTGCTTGCCGTCAACATTTGGACACAGTGAGTTTAGGTTAGCTGAGAGGTGAAGATGTGGAGATGTGGTAAACAAAATTAGTATTTGAAGCCAGTGTTTAATTTAGTTCGTACAACAAACTGCGCTGTTCGCACACACAATATTCACATGATTTTCCTAAGCAATTTCCATGTGTTGATACACGATAAATGATTTACAATGTTGAATACCAATTACATCCACATCACAAGCGGTCGTCAGTTTTTACCGACGTTTACTCAATTTGATTTGGTTTAGTGAGTTTTGAGATATTGTTATATAAGTGAGATAGGTAAAAATTCAAGACAAAATTTAACAAAATTCCTGAAGCGAATCACATTATTTCACTGGAGCATCATACAGGTTTTGCTATCCAATTTCTCCATACGTTCATTGGCAATTAGTGCATCGCTTCTCTAATGTGATTGTAGCGAACTGCATTAACTTTGTATCAAAGTTTTTTGTACCTACAATTTTACCCTTGTATGATTATTTCTTTTTCGGCCATGTACACTTCATTTGTATCAATGCTTGTACAATATACAATGTACAATTGTACAATTGTACAAATTGTACAATTGTACAATGTACAATATACAATACAATGTCGAACTCTGACTTTGTCTTCTTCCGCGGTTGCGGAGTTTGCGTGGGTCGCCGCATATCGGAATTGTGATTAACGGATCCTCCAACATTTTAGCGCTTACTGCATCTTGGATTTCATCATCTCTTGGAACTTTCCTGTGTAGACTACCTCGCTATCGTTGGACTTCCCGGAACTTTATTTGGACACTTGCTCCCTTGGTCCTTTAGTTAGTTCTTTCCTTTTTTGCCGTATTGTGTGTAGTGAAAGACTATTTTTTGGTCCACTACATAATTGGTGAGCTTCGACAAACTGGATGTTTTTGCATTTACGATATCTTAGTATTTGTCAATTTTTGGCAAATTTTTTGGAATACTCAATTAACACTTCACCATGAGCGAGTCCTCTATAAATAAAGATCATACAATCACAGCATATTCCGTGCACAAAACCAGCTTTCGTGGGGTTAAACCGCCATTTCCATTAAGCTTCATTACTCCGTAATCACAACCGCCTACCCCCCAATTTTCATCACAATGCTCCGGGACTTCTACGCCTGTTCAAACTCGAACAGGTGGACATGCGCATTGCGGTAAACGTCTTGCTGACTATGTGGCCACATGAACATTTCGAGGTTATCTTATCCTTACATCAAGCATAACTAACGCTCTGGCGGGGGAGTATTGTATCGAACTGAATTCACCTTGTATCTTAGTTTTTTTATATATACAAATTTTGCCCTTGTATGATTATTCCTTTTTCGGCCATGTACACTTCATTTGTATCAATGCTTGTAAAATATACTTTTTGGTGGTCAATACAATTTCCAACTCTGACTTTGTCTTTTTCCGCGGTTGCGGAGTTTGCGTGGGTCGCCGCGTGCCGAAATTGTGGTTAACGGATCCTCCAACATTTTAGCGCTTTCTGCACCTTTGATTCCATCATCTGTTGGACTTTTCTTATGTAGACTATCACGCTATCGTTGGAATTCCCGGGTTTTTAGGACACTTGCTCCCTTGGTCCTTTAGTGAGTTCTTTCCATTTTTGCCGTATTGTGTGTAGTGCCAGACTTTTATTCGGTCCACTACATGTTTAGAGAATACTATTATTATAGAAAAAATTGTTCCACGACTGGTAGAACAGATGCTCTACATTGGTTATTCCAATGGGTACCGAACATATGGTTTAAAACATATTACCCTCTTCTAATATTTGGAAATTGTAACAAAAGGACACATGAAATGTGATGTTCATCCTCTTCACGAAGACGACTTCACTGATCATATTTCCGCCAAATAATCCCCGTCTTCGAACATTTGTGGCGGATCAAGCTCAACAAAAATTGACAATGTTTGTTGGAGGGTAAATGCTTTACAATATTCCCCTTAGCGTGTTTATGTCTCTCGTAGCCGTGCCCACAGAGGATGGATAATCAGTGTGTATGTCACCCTTCTCCCGTGGTAAGTATTGTTTGAAAAAAAGTAGTAATATGGTTAGAAACGTTAAATTACGATTTCACAAATGAATGTTAGATGATGAAGATCCTTATTTTTGCGGGAAAACAAGATATAGAGAGCACGATATTCGTTTTGGTATATCACTCAAGCGTACAATACAAGAATAAGAAAGTGAAACATACAAAAGTGAATGTGATCAAAATATCAAAGCATTGCAAATATCAGTCAAATGATATTGATGCAAAATGGTCCATTTGATGTTGGGCCATGGTTTAGGAATCACACCCAATCGCTATTAAAAGCCTACAATTGGTCAAATATTCAATGGCTATTTGCCTCGGCAACCTCAAAACCACAGATAAATCTTGGCTACACGTGTGGGTGGTGACCATTGTAAACACAGAGAACGCATTCTCAGGTTTTACTCGGGGTTCGATGTACGAATACCCTATGTAACAGTGGCATTCATGTATTACTTTATTTACCACTTGTCCGCTTTTTCAAGGCTCACTCAACCCAATCTCACCTTTTTCACCTAATGATGGCAAACAGCTAGAAGGCGGATGTGGTGTGCATTAGTGCGCGGAATGTGAGCGACACTATGCTTTGATCTCTCAACATCTTCAAATGCACCACATCTTCCAGAAAATATATGGCGGAAAGTGATCAACTTCATGAAAAGTTTGAGATGTACATTATTTTTTTATGGAACTACCTGAAAATCTTGGGTTTAAAAATTTGAAAAATATTCACCATCACCTTTTTAATATCTTTCAATACATTCATTAAAAAATGTATGTTATATGGATCGTGACATTTCAGCATAACAGTGAACAAAATCCACACAAGTTTGCATGTTGGTCAACAATGGATTCTTTTCGCTCTCTGACTGTTCCAGATTGCAGAGTTAAACGTTTCTTGAGTAATCATTTATTGATCATAAGCCAGATCAAATAAGTTTATTTATTCAATAAAACCCTTCAATTTATATCTTTTATGGAGGCTAGAGAAAGAAGGAATAAATTATAAAATATAAAATGTATTAACACATTTTGATACAAATAATGCAATTCAATTTCATACTTTTCTCTAACACTTTGCAAAACAATCACTTGCAGTAGGTTCAATATTTCTTGTAAATGTTCTTTTGTTTGGCAAAGAAGCGATTGCACTGTCAATTTTCTAAAAATAATCAATTGCAATAATATTTATTTGTATGTTACTCCGTCACACTCACGCACACCCCAAAAACGGATTCTTGCTGTTTGCACTCATCAGGTATTGTACGATCAGGATCCGCGTGCGCTTGAAACGGTGCATGAATGCTAAACAAGTTGCGCTTTTGCGCCACTGTTGGGTAAGCCTGGTACGACCAATCTGTTCAATCACGTGTCTAACTACATGCATAATGTGGTTAAACTTATAATCATGAACCAAAACGCTCATTTGTATGCATCTCCCTCACACACTCAACCCCCGGTTCCGTGTTGTTTTTGCCCACATTAGGTAGCAACTGTACGATCAGGATAAACATGCGCTTGAAACTATTGACAAACAATGGCAGAGATTTTCGCTTGGATTCTACTGTTGGATAAAGATGAAACGACCAACCCGTTCAATCAAATATGCCTATACACATGTAGATTGGCGTGAAACCAATTATCATGAACAACAATGCTCTTTTGTATGTACAAACCCCACGACATTGTTGTGAGAAAACACCGAAACGCGCGGTGATTCGGGAGGGACGTGTACTTCGGAGATGTTTCACAAATAGATGAAATAATATGTCGATGCTCGTTCCATAAATTGATTGAAACTGAATGCTTACCCGATTTGACACAACGTTTACGGCTATGGGATTTAGGTTCGGCAAATGTTGTACAAATATATAATTGATGCATTTCGGATCGATATTTTTCAGCAAATGTTTGGTTTCGTTTGCCGGGAAAACTTTACCACAATCATCTGAAAAATCAAGATCTCATATTTTATGTTTAATTACATCAAGACAATTTCGCGAATATATTTTGCTCGTTAACATATGTATCGTGATATGGTATCTTCTATTATCACAGGAAATCAGCTTGAAATTTCCGCGTTATCCGCCTTATAATGTTGCAATTTTATCCTAAAATGATTTAACGGATTTTGTCCGGCTGCTCACTGCCTGTCAGAATTTCGCTCTCAAACTTTTACAAACAAGCGGTGATTGATTTGGTTTTACTTACGTTGCAAATTTCAATTTTCTAAATATCGAAGATTTTGTCACAAACTCTCCGGTGTAGCTCACTCAGTTCGTTGGCTCGTTTCAGATCGATTCGATTAATCAGTATCAGGTTACATTGTGTTGTGAATGCGAAAATTGTTAATCCCAAGATAAATTGATTTTCTATCCTATTTTTTCAATCTCGGTAATGTGTTTTATCATCAATCGATTGTAGACCTTATATCGAAATGATATGAGAAATTTATAATCATGTAAACCGTTTTTTACTCCATAATATTTTGTCATTAAGACATATATAATTAATTTAATACAACAGTGTGCATAGAAAAACGGAGTTATTTTATTTGATTCATGGGTTAAATGTGCCATACGGGCATGTGAATTTTGAATTTCTATCAAGGGAAAAGATCGTAAAACGTCATGAAAATTCAAGTGAAGAAAATTACCTGTCGATTGGTCGTTATCCGTCGACACTAGAAATCAAATAAAAATTTATAGATCATTATATAGGTATATATACATGATATAATATGTTTGGTTTATATATATATATATATATATATATATATAATTTTTTGTCAAGAGGTATTTGACTTTCCTTTAATCTTTAGATGATGGACTCAATTAGTTAAATATTTTTCGATGAAAATTTCAAATGGATGTATAAGTTACGCAGCGCGACACAACATATTCCGCAGTCTCGTATGAGCTGCCATTGACATTTCAATCAAAGATCAGTAATCAAACAAAATATGCAATCAATGATCATTTATTTATTGCAATTTTTAATAGTTATAATCATTAAAAAATAATTTTTGACCAAGTTGTAATTGCATATTTATTCAGACTTATCGTCAAATGGATTCTCAAATTTTTGCCCAGCTTAATGTAATGTAAGCATGTCTACATTCACTAAATCTTCATTAAAGTCCACGATGTTCGATTGCGTTTGTATTCATTGAGAGAACAGATTATTCCATAAACAATTGTTTTGTTTCGTGCTGCGTATCAGAATTAAATGTATACGAATAAATACGTAACTTACACTACAAGCAAATCGTTGTAGTGAAATTTTGATTCCTATATTATTTTGTTGCTTATAAAATGTATTCGTTGAGTCCTCTACCAACGCCACATCGAGGCTATTTCTTGATATGTTCACTCACTAAACATTAACATTACAATGAACAGATTAATGCCTTGCAACAAATAATCAATGAGATACGTTAAGTGAGTCATTTTTCGTGATCAACTTATTGGTAGTGAATATTTACTCTGTAGTGTTCTAAGCTCAATTTCGACTACAGGTTTAATCTGCAACGTCTTTTGTAGACGCGATAATCATCTATTGTATTCTGCTAAATGCAAGCATATATACGTTATTTGTCAGAAGAATAATAGTTTGTAATTAAATTCGGTGAATAGCGAAAATTCATATTAAAAGATATCAGAATTCGAAAGAAATGTCAACAACGAATTGCAACTTACATCCCGCAGAAGTATATGTAACTGTAAAAAGTGAACGTTCGTTTCGATCATAATATCAACAAGCATTTAACGAAATGATAACAAAATTTGAAAGTCGAATTTGTTGTACGACAACTATAATATGTTCATTGAAAACAATTGAATTAGTTTTGTTAATTTAAAAAAATCATCCTACAAAATAAGACAAAATAACGTCAAATGATGTGATCGACTTAAGGACACATTATGCATCCCAGATGATAACATTTTATCCCGTGCACACATTCCATAACTTAGATTACTCAGTTAGTAAGTTGTCATAAAGGAAAGGTGCAATGTCTAATTTACGTGAACTATTATTGATTATTGGGTGCCTTTCCTTGTAGATTAGAATCTATTCGCATGTACATTTTCAGCGTCTATTTGAGACAACTCACCTTGATATAGTCGACTTTTTTATATTCGCAATATCTTTTTCGACTTTGCAATAAGAAATATAATCAAAGAACAATTTAATTTTCCGAAGGCCATTTGATTTTCTTCTGAATTGTAATAAGTGCAAGTAGTGATATTGAAATGTTATTGCCGTAGTCTCGATTATCCACGATGTGAATTTGAGTAATTTTGAAGTTCTTTTATCAGGTAACATGAATGTTTCGACCATTTTATCTTTTGAGAAATTTAAGCAGGTAAATTAAAAACTGAACCATCATTATTTTGAACGACTGCATTTTCTACCATAATTAGTCTGTATAAATAATCTGTATACTGTCCAAGTAAACAACTACAATGTTAGATGAAAAAATGTTTCGTTTTGTTGAGAGAAAAACCGAGATAAACAATTATCCTGGGTGCAAACACATCAAATTCGACTTGTTTATGCCATCTCATTCTCACGGAATACATCGGAAGACGGAAGGTAAATAAAGTCTAGCTAAAATGGGATTTCTAAAACTGGTCTACTGAGCCTCTTCATCCTGCTATGACAGAGCCCTTTTATGCTTGCTGGGTCATGTGTACCGAATGAGAAACAGTCCTATTACAAAAGATCTACTCTAATGTTAGTCCAAATCAGTGATTTGGACAAAGTACTGCTTATCGCTATGAGCACTGTGGGAATATTGTTCCATCCGAATCGGACTGTTTAGTCAGAGGAAATAATGTGGAACATGACCAATCACGCGCTTATGAGGTTCATCGACATTGACTGAAGAAGGACAACAACGTTTTTTAATTGATTTCTAAATTCGAGGGCTACGAACATCAACTCAAACGATTTAACTCCCATCAATTACATTCGGCTTAGAAACGTTGTTGTTCTGAAGCACATACATAAGGTTCAAACCAATTAATTCAATACGTATTTGCTAATTGTCAGAAAACAAAGACTTGCTTACAATATGTCGTTAGTGTACTGATGCTTATGGCAAGTGACGTATCGTTCCTCGTTGCGATAGCGCATAATTCTCGGCTGGTTGATAAAGACATCCATGCCCGGCCGATAAAAGAGGTCGTGTAAAATCTATCGTTTCCAGGATCATATATCATGAAGTCTCCATTCATCTATTGACGAAACAAATTGGTTTTCATGAGAATGGATTCAAACAATCATATGTATTTCTGTGTAAATCAAGAAACAATAATGAAAATATAAATGTAGGAATTTGTAATGAGTGTGCTGGTTTCTTAGATGTTTGTAAAAAGGCAGCTGGTTTAGAATAATGGATGATTGAGCAAATCATAATACATTCACATGAATGCTCGTTAGTGCAACGAACTCAAATATGTGGAATATAAATGCCAAATAAATGCTCTATGCATATATGATCAATTACCGTATTTTTCGGACTATAAGGCGCACATAAAAACACTAATTTTCACGAAAAATCGGCAGTGAGCCTTATATTCCGGTGCGTATTATATATGAATAGTGTGTGTTCACAGTGTG
>JACCGJ010001347.1:8781-28044 GCA_013407085.1 Atriophallophorus winterbourni | reverse complement strand
AAGACAGCCGGTATCAAAGTTAAGCAATTTGTCAACGTCGGTATAGCGAGCACAGCGTGGTTATGGATCGCATTGAACCGGTTTACATGATATCGATCCACAGATCACATCGATGAGACAACCGGGACATACATTTTGATGTCAGTGTTGTGATAACATGTTTGTCTATATAAGCGGAAATGTGGTCTGTTCTGTTTCATCTCAGTAATGAACGTGTTCGATCAATCAGCATTCTCTTGTTTTGCGTATAAGCGTAATTAGCGTTGGAAATGTTGACCTCACGGATGCCTCGAGAAACAAGCGACAAGTAGGTGCGAAACGATGTTGTTGACGGAAAAAATGTCAAATAGAATGTAGTGAGGCCATTGTAAGCAACGCAATAAGCATTATAAAAGATATGCGGTTTAGCCTCTATTCACCATACATAAGCCTCTCACCCAGGTTACAATATCGATATTATATGAAGTTGGAAAAGTAGGTCAGTAGTAAGAGAACTTTATATCATACTCATATAAAGAATCTGATTTCAGAGAAACATTGACCATCACACTGTCATTGATTAATTGTACACTATTTTAAGTGTTCTCTTCACCATTGCTGCAATGCATCTATTCTAGGAATTAGCGTGCGCCCATCATTAAGCTCTATTTGAAGCAAGAAATGATGTGGCCTCATTCGGTCGATATCGACCATGGATATACATCACAAGCGCAAGATGGTTTCATGCTTCACAGCTGTTAGAATGACTAAAAAGTCCGATATGGGGGTGCTAATCGCTCCAGTAGCGCTCACAGGGTTAGGCACTAATTGGTCAATTGGCGTCAGTTGCCCGCCGGCGACGTGATCTTCTTGCAGCAGCCAAGAGCTGTATCTGCTCTAATCATGCTTGGACATGAGACCTCCAAAGTTAGCGATCAAGAGCAAATTCTTCACAACTCGTAGGGTCAATTCCACGAGCTTTCATATATCATTTGCAAACGTCTTTGTACCGCAAGTGAGGTCTGCCCAAAGATCGACTTCCTGATTTCAATTCACCATAGAGTAGATCATTTGGAATACGACCGTTTTCCGTTCTTTACACATGACCCAGATAGTTTAGGCTGCGCTGTGGCAGTGGGTAAACATGCTCTGCAGAACAGCTTCATAAAGCACTTCAGCATTAGTCACTTTGTCAATCCTCGATATGTTCAAGATACGACGGATACTTCGTAGATTAAAAGCATTCAGCTTCCGTTCGTGTCTTTTGTGGAATATCCAAGTCTGACTGCCGAACAGTAATGCGTTTATTACGCACACTCAGATCTCGGAACTCGAAAGTTTCATGGTAGAAAAAGCAGTAAGCTTAACAATAAACATAGAATGACGAGGTGTATGGGGTAAAAATATAAAATCTCTCAAAAATCAATAGTGTTAGTCATATACTCATCGAGTTTAGAATGGAAAACCGCTACAGTGTGATTTCTTCATGCAAATGTTCCAAGTGAAACAAATTCTTACAGAGAAAAAATTTCGACTATTATCCAATGCTCAAAGCCTTTGAATGTGTTCGTGTTCGAGTAAGGCCATTGTAAATTAGCAATAGTTTAAGAGGATGGTTCTCAGTATGCAAGATGTTGAATGCCAACAGGAGGTCGCTCCATATTCGTCGTTGGGTAAAATCATGTAGATTGATTTTAACATTCGCTCTTTGAAAGACAAATTTCTGTAACGGCAGATAAACTTTATCGTACGTTGATAAGTTCTGTCAACTAGTTCGATATCCTTCCTTAGTCAGGTTACCCATGCTTGGATGGAATATTCAATAACAGGAGGTATATACGTGTTAATTACCCGGGGTAAGGTTTCGGGCGTAAAAATCCGGAATATTCGTTTGAGAAGAATCAAGATACGGAAAGCTCTATTGTACACCCTCCGGCAATGTTGTCCAGGCCTAAATTAAAACGAAACCCATATACCGAGATATTTTTCTGCGCCGGTCCAGACGAGATGAGCTGATATGTGTGGTGCAGAGATTTTCCAACTCGCAGCATTTCACACTTCGCAGGGTTAAATGGTAACTCATTTGTCTTCGACCATCGAAATAAGCTGCACATATCCCGTTGTAATGCCATACAGCCAATAACAGACCTAATACGTTTCCATATTTTAATATAATCGGCAAACAGTATCAAGTGAATACAATATCCTGTACTATATCGTTCATATGCACCAAGAATAGAAGAGGTCCAAGCACCGAGCCTTGCGGAACTCCACTTGAGAAGTCTATTATTTTAGAGAAGGCCCTGCCAACACGAACTTGGATGTGTCTATCAGTATGATAGTCCCTTATCCAATTCAGCAACATTCACGTTATTCCATAAACTTCTAGCTTTCTTATTGGAATGTAGCAAGCATGTACAGCCTCACCTTCGTCTTGTGCCTTGGTCCAATCCTCGAACGTTGTAAGAAGGTTAGTTAAACACAACGATTTCTTCGAAAACCGTGTTGTGCTGCAGTCAAAATATTTTGGTTTTCAAAATGATCTCTAATGAGCGCAGTCACAATGCGTTCCATTAATTTAGAGATAACCGGAAGTAGCGTTACCGGTCTATAGTTTGCTGTGTCTGAACGGCTACCGCCCTTATAAATAGGAGTTATCATCCTTGTTTTCCAATGCGGTGGTATTTTTCCTTCATATAGACTGAGGCTGAATAAGCACGTGATAGGAGCAGTCAAAGCAACGCCTAGTTTCTCCGGAGTAATTTGGTCTACGCCAGGGGACTTCTTTTCGTTTAGTTATAACCATATCCTCATTGACAGTCATTTCACTTAATAATTCCAAACGTGGCGAATTTGGTAAAACTCGATATGGATACAACGTTTAGGGTTAAAGAAACGTGATTAAGACGTTCCTAAATAATCGGCGGTATCTTGGGCAGAGTGAGTCAATCCACTAGGGGTATGTACAAAGAATACTCCTGGTTTGATACTTGATCGCTCACTTACTATCTTATATAGAAGCTTGATATTCTCTTCCATTTTCTTAAAAAAAGTTCCATTGGAAATGCATGCAAGCTCCTCTTACAAGAGTCGTGACGTGATTCCGTATCTTACAGAATCGCTTCCAAGTTGCTTCCGTGCCAAAATTCTTATGAGTTACCCGAAACTATCTCTTTATAGCGAACCATTTGTTAGCTCTACTCCGGATAACAAACTGGTAGTTGTGGTTGCATTTGTGGGGTATAAAATTCGAGTTTTCATCAATCTTCGAAATCAAATACATTAGAAATGTATCGTAACGTAAATCAGAATCCATGAAATCAAACTCTTTGGTATGTGCATCTTGTAGACTGATATTTAAGGATTGTAATTTTATCTTCCTTAATACTTTTTTCTGTTCTCTCAATCGATCCGCACTACATAATTACTCATAGACAAGCACCGTATGGTCACACTTTCTCAGTTTTAGCAGGTATTGTATATCCTCTGTCGCGGTTGTTTCAGGCGTTAAGACAAGTTCAAGGTTTGATGGTTAGTCAAGACCCAGTCTGCGAGTTGGCTGGTCAACGTTCTTGTGCAATGAAGCGATTTCGATAACCTCATTGAATTTATGTTCAAACGAATGCAGGGAGTGTTCACTTCTTGAAAACAGATGAGAGAGAATAAAATCGCTCATGATATGCAATTGACTAGTCTGACAGCTTGTGTTATATTGAAATAATGATTCGATTATTTTATCATTAAATGAGCTTGCAATAACGGCGAGCTGTAAATGATGCCGATCGAACATTCGTCTCAATTAACCAGATTTACTGAAGACCACATCGTATCAGGAAGTCTGAGGTCTGGATGACCGATTACGTTACACTGCACTAGGCGTTCCTAAAAGTAGACTTCAACTCCACGGCCGGAAGTTGGTGATGGGGACGGAGTAGTGACATTTTCGGAATTGAGACCTCAGCATCAGTTATCTACGGCTGGAACCAAGTCTCTGTAACGCTGAATACCATCATCTTTGTCTTCACAATAAATTTCCGATTTTTTAAAGTGGACAACATGACAGCTGCTCTGTCAATCCGCTTATCAATCTCCGTATCTAGCGAGATGTTATCCGCACCATATGTGAAATGATGTACTCGCTCAAGAAATTGCTCCGACTATGACAAGCTTAGAACCGAAATGGAGATTTATTCTAGGCGCTACTTTGTGTTCAGATTTTGTTTCCGATATTTTAAATCATCTCGATCATATTATACTCAATCAAGATAAGATGTTGCCATGTTTGTCATGTTTATTGAGGTACACAAAAATGGTTACTTGTCCAGATTAGTCGCCTCTCAATTCGGTTATTCATGCCTGGCCAAACGTTAATACTAAATTTTATCTTTTCTTTTAAGGCTTCCATGAAACATTATCAATTATTTCCCATGTGAATCGCAAAACAGAAATAGCAGAAATTGATCCCTATGTATAATTGATAAATCTTTCTAAAGTCCTAATGAATATATAAGTATTGATTTACCTCCAAATTGCACCGTGAGTTCATTCGGGTAAAGTATAGCGGCACGGCAACACTTTTAATTTACACAAAAGCTAAACAAGCGTAATAAGGTTTTATGGCTGATAGTGGCAACTTTAGACGGTCAAACGATTTTTCGTAAAAAATTCAAGATTCAAGAGTTTATGGTATAAAAAGCTCGTAGCTGTACAACACCACAAGATATTCGTTTAAGGACAATAAATATATATACGTGGTTTTGCTAATGTGCTCTGTGAATTGATCCGGCAATGCTTATATTTTGCTCGATTCAACACGAAACAATAAGTTTGGAATGCGAGATTAACAACATGGTTTCTGAATGATGTTCGTAGGTAACATTATAGATAACGTTATATCATTGCTACCACCGTTCAAATCTAAATTAATATTCAAATACTGATTGAACATACCGCAAATTACTTCTCATAAAGTCGAATGGGAGCTCTTAAATCTACTTCATTATATAGGTTTTTGAGCACCCACTATAATTCAGTGATGCAATTGGATGAAAAAACTTTTCGAACATTTGCATAACGTTGTCACTCAATGACGGCAAACGGACAGGCGTAAATGTGAAGGGAAGGTTAGCAGTTCAACAATACAACATTTCGACTACCGCGTTTTATTTTCATTCATCGGTTAACGTCATGTTGCTGTGTTGTCGCGCTTCTAAACTATAAACAATTTTCAGTGACGAAATCACTGTATCACGTCAGTGCCCGAAATTTCGGGTTTTTCCTATCTTTGAGTTGAAGGTTGTAAATTACGTGATTTTTTAGGTTGTTCTATTCCGGAAACGAACATTTATAACAAACTTGAAAAAGTTACACTGAACAGATACAGATTTATCCTAACGGTTTTCGTTATCCGAGATATAAAAATAATTCACTAATAACATATATATATATATATATATATATATATATATATATATATATATATATATATACTTGAAGAAAGAAATGTTTTTAAAAAGATATTGTTCCGGGAAAGTTTTAAACATGATTTTTACCTTCGCGTAGATGGCAGTCGCACTATAGGTGAGGTTTGGAAAATAGACATGAAAGCTCCTGACATTAGGCAAACGCCTGTTGAGTGAACTATGTAAAGCTAGCTTCAAATAGATTGCGTGAAGCGTCATTTTCAAACTAAAAAGAGTAGTTATTTTTCTCGACTTCTCAACCTGAATATGAATCACTGTGATCTCTTTAGGAGATATTTCATTACTTTTTCTGCCGAGGTGTTTCAAATGCATCAATTATTCTGATCACATCGGCTTAGAATGAGGCATAGATAAGGCCATAGAATTTGATCCCGTTTATAAAGGTATTCATGACGAGTGTTTAAACACAAACGTGCCAGGTGCGTGTTATGTTTGCGCTTGTTACAGAGCTAAATCATTGCACCATATCGATACTTTCGAATCCAAAATAGAGAAAATAATGACCAGGTTCGAGTTGAGCGTTTGATGTATGGAGAAAATATTGGCAAGTCATGTGAGTACGCAAGTAAACACTGATGTAGTCCATCATATTAATAGAATGTTTTCCGAATCACCACTAAAGAAATCTTAGACTAAGTGACTTGGAGTATCAAAAAAGGAGAAGAAGCAAGGTTACATCCGTTTTTGAATAACTTAAAACGAACTCGGTATTGAGAAATTATTAAATGGAAGTGCTGTTACGGTTGACCGCAGCTGTACACTCCAAAGCTGCTGCGCCGGATTCAAAATGACAAGCCCAAAATGGTAAAATTCTAAAACTTCTGACTATCATGTACATAATAAAAACACCCCATACACACTGAGCGTGATATGTACGAATGCTAGCGAGTCACAAGAAAGCTTGTTTTTTATGAATCAGAAATACGAATTCGAGAAATGGTTTCAACTTTGTCACCTAATGCAAATTGAACACGTAATCCGTGACACAGTGACTCATCTAACTCGCCACTTAACTTCAGTTCATATTGGTCAACCTCGGTTGCAAAATGTGACGCTGAACTGCGAGGCTGATATCAATAACGTACAGCTGAATTCGTATCCCTCTAAACAGATCTCAACTCGAACTGCTCCACATATCCTGAAGTATTTATGGTGGGAAAGGAAGAATAGCTTGAACGCAAAGGAAAACGTTTATCACGAAGTATAGTTCTACAGCAAGCTGTAGGAGTAGCAAGATGAAAGTGAAAAGAGAATCAAGAATGAATTATGTAATCGCGTGATGTGCATTTTTTGTCCATCCGCTTGTCATGTTTGTGCATTTGTTGAATTGAGAAAATCATGTGTGGTGCATATTTTCCGATCTTTCGCTTGTGACGTTCGTTTTGTTAAATTTAGGGATTCTATGAGGCATGATCTCTGGTTCGGTTGTTTGCATGAGAACTTAAAAATCAAACAAATTGGGAATCAAGAATAATTAGACGATTTTTTCTTTTGTGACATCCCTTATATTGTTCACGTTGTCTTCTGACAGATTTGGTTCAGTCGCCATCAATAATTGGCAATATGGATATGTTCGGTTGTATTGAAAATTTATAGCTGCACATTCCTGGTCCAGGTTGTGGTTCGACCAAACCGATCGTAGTTTTGATTGTGCTGAAGTTCTTCGTATGAAACTGAGTTTCGGCTCACAAATAATTACTGTCACAAACTGCCGTTTCGAAAAGTGAATTCATGTGGTTAGCAAACACAGAAAGTCTATTATAATAGACCCACCAGAGGCTTTAAAAAGGCAACCTTTTGATTTAAAATAACAGCAATACTCAATTCATGGCTGTATTAGGGCGTAATACAAAAGCCTGAATTTTGTGGGCAACATCCAGTTGATCGACTTATTCTAAGTACATGAATAGCGAATTGAGGCCGTAATTGACGCCAAAGTTTAATTTCTCTTCCTGGTCACTTTACCAAGATTTTACCTACTGCTACACTCACACAACAATTAGATTATGGTTTAATTGAACAAAAGCTTAAACCTATTAGTTTTGGCTGATAACTATTCATTTCCAAGGTCTAACAACAATATAAAATAGCGAGACCTACCATTTACCTACAGACGCTTTGTGGTTTGAAATTTTTTTAACAGGCTTAATATTATCACAGCGCCACGTTTTACGCTAACGATGAGCCACATATCAATTGTAGTGCGATGAAATAATTTCCGCACCCTCAAGAGGAATTAAATCTTACTAAAATTACGAAATACGTAGTTAACAATGATATTTCATCACGCTATGCATAAAAGTATACAAGCGAAATCTTATCATAAACGCATTAGTTTAGTAAGCACGTGAAAGTGGAAAAACGACTGTTGATTTTATGATTTTGTTGAGATCCAACTCCTTTAAATACAGCGTTAGCATTCTATAGTCTCTCATAACTCTTGAAAATTTCGACAATTTGTCACCAATAAGAGATGGGTGGTCGTTCATTTGTCACGTCATCTGGATTGAAGAAGCGATAAATGGTGTCAAGTTAACCATTTCGGAAGTTATGTACAGGCTCACAAGTCAGACATGACTCACGGATACAGACTTCAAAAGCTCCTAATCATCAGATCCACAGGAGCTTCATTGGATCGGAGTATGGTTAAAAAGATCCCATGATAGACTGTGTCGAACGACATACTAATTTCAATATAGTGATATTCTGTCTTATGCCCCGACGTATTTCGTAGTAGTTGCGTTTTGGTAACAAGGAAGGCTGTTTGACAAGGGTGGGTATTTAATTAATCCATATTGTATTATTCTAGAAATGTTTTTTGAAAATATCTACAGATTTTATCATAAAGATACAGTTTAACTGCACTGCACTAAATGATATTCAATCATACCATATAACAGTTTTCGGTCACCGAGACGGTTTCGCCTTTTGTGATGAGCACTGAGGTGGATTTAAGCTGTCCAGTTAGATCTTGCTTTGTTTTGAAGGCTGTAAATCATTAGTGATAGGTGTGGCTATACTAAGGATATTGACAACAAACCACCTATTGATCGATTCCCCGGGCTCAGCTGATTCGCCTCACCTCGAAGAAGGTTAACTGCGTTTCGATTTTGTATACTGGGATGGTTGTGAAATTGTGTAGTACTTCCGGACTAAGAAGAAAACACAGTGATGAATTCAATTGCCATCGGTAGTGTTCAAAATTAAGTATGACAATTGTTAGGGCTACCGAACGTTAGAGCAAGGCTGGCCTATTGGATATAATTAAGTAATTGCAATTTATATTGTGCAATATTTGTGCAGATATTTTATAACTTATGGGGTCAGTGATTTACATAATCGATAATACTTTCCCAGTAAATGCAATCACCCAACTCCCAAACAAGTTCACGTAAGGGTACATATTTATTAGTAATAATTTCTATAATTTATCAATTCAAATTTATAACACCAAGCGCGAACAAGACAATCACAGAAAGCAATGATGTTTTAATCACCTAAAAGAGCAGCGCTTATCTCGTCCTGTCAAATCTTTTTGTAGCAATTCAGCTAACCAGCGGCAGTTAACTCGTTTACTTTGAGAACGTTTAGTACACCCATGCAAAGAAACCTACACGAAAGTGTAATGGTATGGGATGTGTGCAATCGAATGTAACTACGTAAAAATCAGAAATTATTCCACGTAAAGCTCCTGCAATATAACCTTCGGACAATTTCTTATAATCATATCTGAGGAAATTTCAGTCCTAGTAATTCAAGCAAACAAATAATTCATCAAAGTTGGAAAATAATAACTCCTCAAACCTGAACGCTTGGTTTCCAATAAAATAGAACAAAGTAATCCGTAATATTGGTGTTTACTCGACTAAGTTGCACAACTATGCTAAGTGATAAGATAAACAACAGCAAATTAAAATGAAAACAAAAACAATGTTGTGTTTAAATTATGGCATCGACGACAGGAGAAAAGCGATAGGATAAACATCAGGATGCGAAAACGAACTTTTATTGAAAGTAGACCATGCGGTTTCTTTCGCTGCCTGTTAGAATCGAGTTGTTTATGGCAAGTTGGTGTAGAATATTTCTCATGTTAATCAGAATTACAGGTATCATTATCGGTGGGTTATTCAACATTTAACTTTAAATGTGCATCTTCGAAATGCTTTTTGTTCGATTCTAATGCTAAGTTATCGTGGGTATCCTATGATATGTCCTCGCTCAAAGTATTTTCTTACCATTGTGGTCATTAACATTATCTTGGCTGTCGAATGACATTCAATGCGGAACGATGACTGGTGGCAGAGCGGTCGGATTACATGGTCATTACGTGCAAACACGCAAACCACAGGCGTGTTAGTCGAGGGAAACTTATAGCGGTCGCGTCGAGTTGTTATTGTTGGCCTCCTCCGGTCGATGCCGACCATGGATGTACATCACAATCGAATGAATTTTCATCTTTTACAGCTTTTTGAATGCCTAAACAGTCAGATTCGGGAGGAACAATCTCTCCCGCAGCGCTGACAATGAAAGTCAGAACTCGGTTGTTTTGCATCACTTGCACGCTGGCGGCGTGATCTGCGTTCAGCAGCCAAGAGCTGTATCTGATCCTGCCTGGCTTGCAGACGACGCTTTACACCATGCCTCCAATGTGAGCGGTCGCGTCGAGTATGGATTGTCATTGGCCAAATAAAGACACCGCAGGTCATGTTCGAGCGACAGAACAACAAAGATCTATCATGACGCCGGTAAAAACACAGAGATTGTCTTATGTTGAGATTCCTGCCTAAGGTTGGGATGAATCATGGCATATTATCAGCTTTCGTCCGGCAGTATGAACTTTCAAGCTAACCATTAGATAATGGATGATATGCGTTAAATCATATATGCTTTTACCAAAAACGTTTTTAAACTACGGCAAAATAAAAAAAACCTTAAACTCGCTCTGTTAATAGGGTGTGCATTATAGCATAATTATTGACCTCATGATGTGTAAAACGTTTCCAGACCGATTTAGAGCAATTTTCGGTATCGGAGCAACTATTGGCTGAAATGTATAACGGTAAAAATGCATCATAATGAAAACAGAACTCCTACAATAGCCACACGAACATGTTCAAAACGATCACTGGTAGGTGAAATGTTATTGACATCCTTCAGCCGATGTCAACCATGGATGCACATCACAATCTCATGAATTTTCATGTTCCACAGCTTTCCGAATGACTAAACTTTCCAATTCGGGAGGAGCCGTTTATCCAGCAGCGCTTGCAACGATATGCAGAACTCGGTCGTTGGGCGTCAGTTGAACGCTGGCGGCGTGATCTATGTTCACCAGCTTGCAAACGACGCTTTACACAATGCTTCCAATATGAGCGATCAAGAGCAACTTGTCCCCACTCGAGGGATCAATGCCAAGAGCTTTCATATCATTTTGTAAAAGTTTTTGTACAGCAATGCGTTCTGCCCAATGGTCGACTACCTAAATGCAACTGATCATAAAGTAGATCTTTCGGAATACGACCATTTTCCATTCCGTAGACGTGACCAAGAAAACGCAGGCGGCGCTTTCGTCGTAGGTAAACATGCCCTGTTGACGAGCTTTTGAAAGCACTTAATCTTTACTCACTTTTTCAAA
Organism: Atriophallophorus winterbourni; assembly: GCA_013407085.1. Taxonomy (NCBI): domain Eukaryota; kingdom Metazoa; phylum Platyhelminthes; class Trematoda; order Plagiorchiida; family Microphallidae; genus Atriophallophorus; species Atriophallophorus winterbourni. Next base: position 16,947 of record JACCGJ010001347.1, on the reverse strand, counting down.
CCACGGTATGTTCGTTTAATTGGGCACCTAGTGATTTTTCGAAACCGTCAATGGTATCAAATTGTGAATAAGTAAACTGTCTCACGACTTCACTTTTCGGACAGAAAAAACGGCTTACTGTCAACTAAACACGCTACGCCTCGGATAGAGTTCAAATGGGTGACCACGCAGATAAGTGTTATGAGAAAGATGGAACAAGCTTCTGCAAGGATGGTTTATTTTATTAAACACGGTCTAAATGAAAACTAGTGCTCCTCGTTTTCTTCTTTATTGATCTGAATCCAGGTTCAGACTTCTGAGGCTAGTTTCTTTTGAATAGTTATAAAGTTCGAGGATTAGTTTGTAGCTTTGCACTGTGCAGTTTCTAATAGTTGAATGTATTTTTTCAACCAAGTATCCCATCTTTCCGTTGACGTTAATCCATTTGAGGACTTGACGAGTTTTAACAGCGTTGCACGCGTAGATCCAATATGGGCAAATCACGAGAAATCCGAATTCTCTCGTATTGTGGAATGCTGCTACGAGAGTGTTATATCCAGAAAGTTGACTTCGAGGAGACTCCGACAAGGTATAATATATCCATGTACATGTAAGTATGATGACAACATATCCGATAAGAGCACGTACGTAGATTGAAAACAACTTGCTCATTATATTGGCGTCGAACGAACCTGGGGTTCTTCTGATGAGACCCAAGTTGATTTCAGCTTTGCTAGCAACAAGTCGATATTGGATCGAGTTTTCTTAGTCAGATTGAATAATCACGCCTATTTTTTCAATGGAAGCGGTTTGAATAACTGTCCGACGTATATAATATTCGTTGTTCACCTTGCTTTTGAGCAATAACAACGTGCATTTTGTGGTATTAAATAGCATTTTTATATCTAGAATCAAGAATCAAGAATCAACATATTATGTTGAACAATAGCAATTGATTTACATGTACCTTTGAATGACAGCTATAAAAATACAGAGGATGCAATCTAAATTCTAACGAGGCGGGAACACGTATGAATCGTGTTGAAATCTCATTGTAGGTTCAGCATATCAGCAGTGGAGTTTATATTGCGCCAACTCGTTGTATCATCTGTGAACATGAGCACTGTCATGGTACACTAGCAAGTAGGTCGTTTATGTATATTATAAACAGGACTGGTCCGAGGAACGATCCTTGTGGTACACCACAGGCCACCTGAATTGACTATGATATCTAAGTTTTGACTCGCACGCACATATCGTGGTAAATTAACCATTCTTTTATTCATGAGTGGAGTTTACTTTCTACTACGTAAGTAAGAAGTTTTGACAAGCGCAGTTAGTGATTGACACGATTAAATGATTTCAAAAAATCAATATATAACGTCTACTGAGTGGCCAGCATCAAGTAGCTCAGAATAGGTTTCTTTTGCTAACAGTAAGTTTGTCAGGCAAGATCGTTCTTTCTCTGAAAACATGTTGTGCTTCTGCTATTAAGTTATTTTTCTCAAAGTGATTCTTCAAAGCATCAGCTATGATGGACTCATTTACTTTAAATAACTGTGGTAATAAAGCCATCTGACGATAGTGTCACAGCATTTTCCTTTCACCAACCTTGTTGATCGAATTATTCATGGCGGTTTTCCAGATTTTACGCACGAAACTTTGTCCGAATTTTACCTTGAACAGGTAGGACGTCGGTATTGCCAATTAGGAAGAAAGGTTATGCAAGAGATTGGAGTGTATGTTGCCTATTCCGAGAGAACCGGTTTTCTTCCTTGTCTTCGAGTTGTTCTTAATAGTGTTAGGAGGAATGAAACCACGTTTAGAATGAGCAGGCTGCAGCTGTCAGAGTCGATTGACTGTCGAGGTTTAGACACTTGTGAGAGTTGTGAGTTGTTAGCGTTCTCTTGTGTTGTGGGATTCGTGGGTGAACGTGATTAAGGTTACAACTGTTGACCTAATTGACGAATCAGGACACGATCAACAAGTGGGCGTCAAAGGACGTAATGAACTTTCGGAATGGAATCGCGATTTGGCCTTGATTGACCTGCGCAATTTCTCACTTCTTGCACTATAAACACTACTTACAGTGGTTGATAGCCATGCTGTATCTACCGAATTACTGCAAACAGCACGAGTTCGGCCGTGGTTCATTGTTGATAGAAACGTGTGCAAATTAGGATATTCGGGTTGAAGTAAATATTTTTTATGCAGAATCGCATAGATTGAAGTGAATGAGCGATAAAATTACAAGCAAAACGAGAAAAGCTTCCCTCAAAGAGCGTAGTTGGAGACTGTATGACGGACTTATCCCTTATGAATAGTGACTACTAGGGCTTAACAAGCCCGACGTGTTTCAAAAGGGGTAACCGATAACTGTCCATGGTCTCACAACTGATTATTCCTCTGCTAATTATTCCTAAGATCGAAACCCGAGTCCAGTGATTCCTCTGGATGGATGAACCTTTCAAATCTGAAGCAACAAGGTACTGATATAAAAATTAAAACTAAGAATTACATCTTCTAAAAACCCTGATTGAAAAAATAGTAGTCGATTCGTTTCGCCCAAGTTGTGTAAATATATGCAGTTTTGGACTAAAAATCGCTTTTACTGACAAGTGACTGGCGACCTACGGAATGTTTAATTCATCAGTACATTTCACCTACTGAAATTAGCTTCAGTATCCAAAAGCTGCGGATACTGGAAATTTTCACGGTGTGTATGATTAGATCAAGAGAGCCAAACAAACTTAAAACGGCTCCCATTAAATCTATCAGGTAACCCGATTTTCGACAAAACTCAGAAGATAGAAAGATGGGTAGAGCATTTCTCCTCTCTTTACACTAGGGACAGTATGGATTCACCGCATGTACTTGAAAATGTTGAGCGGTTGCTAACCATTGAACATCTAGATACTCCCCCTACACTCGATGCGCTCAATAGGGCAATCAAACGCTCAGCGAATGGGAAGGTTTCTGATGACGACGGAATTCCATCTGAGCTCATCAAATGCTGTAGAAGAGCATTATTATAGACTCTTACCATTTGCTTCTACAGTGCTGGTAGAAGTGTGTCCCACAAGAGATGCGATGCACAAAGATCATCACGCTATTTAAGAATAAGGGTGATGGAAGCGACTGCAACAATTACAGAGAAATCTCATTTCGGAATTTTGTATGCAAATTGTTTGCTAAAGTCTTACAGATCCGGCTACAAGTTTTGGCTGATAGAGTTTACTCCTAATCACAATGTGGCTTCCACAAGGGAAGATCAATCGTTGACATGATCTTCTCCTTGAGAGAACATAAATAATAGTGTCGGAAACAACGTATACCATTATACGCTGTTTTTATTGATCTAAAGAAGGCATTAGTCTACGTGGCATGGATGGCCTTGTCAAAATGCTGGATCTGGTAGGCTGCCCCCCAAGACTCCTTAAACTCGTTATTTCGTTCCACTCAGGCATGAAAGTTTCAGTCTATTTTAACCTTTTCAGTTCAGAAGCCTTTGATATTCGCCGCGGCGTCAAAAAGGGTGTGTTCTTACTCCCACGTTGTTCTGCATTTCCTTTGCTCTGCTTCTGAAGCACACTTTTACGACGAGGACAGAAGGCATTTACCTACGCACACGAAGTGATGACAAGCTTATTGCATGCCGACGAAAAACAGTCCATTAGTGAATGGAGGTGTTCTTGGGCTAACAATCAGCATGAGCAAGACCAAAGTCCTTGGTCAAGGGACTGTATCGCCACCAATCATCACTGTTGGAAGCTGTCAGCTCGAACCAGTACATCATTTTACATATCTTGGTTCAACCATTGCGGATGACCTCTCGATAAACATGGAGATTGATAAGCAAATTGGCAGAGCAGCTGTCATTCTGTCCAGATTGAACTCTCGTGTTTGAGGTAACCGCAAGCTGACTGTAAAGACAAAGATGATAGTATACAGCGCGTGCGTTCTACATGCTTTACTATACGGCAGTGAAAACTGAACCACCCACGCAAGACACGAACGGAAGCTGAATGCTTTCCATATACGAAGCATCCGTCGTATCTTGATCATATTGTAGATGGACAGAGTGACTAATGCTGAAGTACTTTCAAAAGCTGGTCTACAGAGCAAGTTCATCCTTTCACGACTCTGCTGCACGCGGTGGCTTGGCCACGTCTACAGAATCGAATATGGTCGTATTCCAAAAGATCTACTCTATGGTGAGATGCAACTAGGAAGTCGACCATTGGGCAGACCGCAATTGCTGTACGAAGAGGTTTGCAAAAGAGATATGAAAGCTCTTGGCATTGACCCGGCGAGTTGGGAAGAACTTGCTCTTAACCGCTCACATTGGAGGCACTGTGTAAAGCGTCGTCTGCAAGCTGGGGAGGAGCAGATACAGCTCTTGGCTGCTGAACGCAGATCACGCCGTCGGCGTGCAACTGACGCAATACAACCGAGTTGTGACTTTCGTTGCCAGCGCTGCAGGAGAGATTGTTCCTCCGAAATGGGGCTGTTTATTCTATAGAAATGCTGTGAAACATGAATATTCATGCGATTGTGATGTACATACATGATCGACATTGACCGAAGGAGGACAACAACATTTCACCTACCAGTGATCGTTTTGAACATGTTAATTTGTGTGTTGTAGGAATTTTATTTTCATTACGATGTATGTTTCCCTTCAAACACTAGCCAATAGCTGCTCCAATACCGAAAATTGCTTCTAAACGGTCTGGGAAGGTTTTACACATCACGAGGTCAATAAATAATTTATAATGCACACTCTCATCACAGAAAGAGTTTAAAGTTTTCGATCCTCTATTTTGCGTTAATTAAAGAAAGGTATATTTGATCCATCGCATATCATCCATTTTCCAATGGTTAGCTTGAAAGATCTTACCGCCGGGCGAAAACTCATAATATGCCATGGTTAATCCCAACGTTAGGTAGAAATATCAGCATAAGACAATCTTTGTGTTCTTACCGCCGTTAAGATAGATCTTTGTTGTTCTGTCGTTCTTACATGTCTTTATTTGGACAATGACAATCCCTACTCGACGCGACCGTTTCACTCGACGACGGACTCAGCCAAAAACCATTCAATGAGCAACAGAGAGCGAAAGAAACCGCATGGTCTGCTTTCAATTGAGTTCGTTTTCGCATTCTGATGTTTATCCTATCGCTTTTTCTCATGTCGTTGATGCCATAATTTGAACACTACATTGTTTTCCAAGTATACACTTGTTTACATTGTTTTGTTTTCATTTTTATTTGCTGTTGTTTATCTTATCACTTAGCATAGTTGTGCAACTTAGTCGAGTAAACACCAATATTACGGAGTACTTTGTTCTATTTTATTGTAAACCAAGCGTCCAGGTTTTAGAAATCATTATTTTCTAACTTTGGCTATTATTTGTTTGCTTGAATTACTAGGACTGAACTTTTTTCAGATGTGATTATAAAAAGTTGTCCGAACGTTATATTGCAAAAGCTTACAACAATCTCGAACCGAAAATTATTTACGTGGCATAATTTCTGAGTCTCACGTAGTTAAATTCGATTGCACACATCCCATACCATTACACTTTCGTGTAGGTTTCTTTGCATGGGTTTCCTAAACGGTCTTAAGGTCAATGAGTTAGCTGCCACTGGTTAGCTGAATTGCTGCAAAATATTTGACAGGACGAGATACGCGCTCCTCTTTTTGGTGATTAAAGCATCATCGCTTTCTGTGATTGTCTTGCTGGCTTATTGTAATATAAATTTGGATTGATAAATTATAGAAATTGTTACTAAGAAATATATACCATTACGTGAAATTGTTTGGAAGTTGTGTGATTGGATTTACTGGGAAAGGATTATCGATGATTTAATTCATTGACCACATAAATTATAAAACATGTGCAAAAATATTACACAATATAAATTGCATTATGCTAGACTAGTTACTTGATTATATCCAATAGGCCAGGCGTGCTCTGAGGTTCAGTATCCCTAAGAATTGTCATACATTAATTTTTAACACTACCGATGGCAAATGAATTCATCACTGTGTTTTCTTCCTAGTCCGGAAGTACTACGCAATTTCACAACCATCCTAGTATACAAAATCTAAATGCAGTAAACTTTCTTCGAGGTGAGGTGGATCAACTGATCCCCGGGAATCGATCAATAGGTGGTTTGTTGTCAACATCCTTAGTATAGCCGCACCTATCACTTAGAATTTACAACCTTCAAAACAAAACAAGATCTAACTGGACAGCTTAAATTCCTCGTAGTGCTCATCACAAAAAGCGGAACGGTCTCGGTGATCGAAAACGTTTATATGATATGTTTAGTGCAGTGCAGTTAAACTGTATCTTTATGATAAAATCTGTAGATATTTTTAAATAATTCCTAGAAAATCCCAATATGGATTTGTGACCACTCATCCGTGCCAAGCCCAGCGAACTATTCACAAAGTTGATCACGACGGTCCATAATGGAAGCACTGAACTCGAGTTTCGCTCTTATTTGAGCTCATCAGCAGTGCATATCCTCCGCTTCGGGGGTGGGGTTCGAATCCCCGACCACCATTGTAGTCCCATGCCTTAACGACCTGGGCTACCGTCCACCGTTTGACCGATCGCAATTAAGCGTTTATGAACTGTTCTCCAGATTTGCACATTTGAGTAGCTTTGTTTGCCCGACCAGTTCAGAAGGAGCCAGCAACATCTGTTGTGGTCGCCTAACCGAACAGATCTCCGTGTCAGGTCTTCCCATCGGATACAGTGTAATCTAACACCGATTAGATCTGACGGGCATTGCTGTTTAAGCGAGGTTTGGAGAATATGTTGTTTATATTTGTGACCACTCATCCGTGCCAAGCCCATCGAACTATTCACAAAGCTGATCACGACGGTCCATAATGGAAGCACTGAACTCGAGTTTCGCTCTTATTTGAGCTCATCAGCAGTGCATATCCTCCGCTTCGGGGGTGGGGTTCGAATCCCCGACCACCATTGTAGTCCCATGCCTTAACGACCTGGGCTACCGTCCACCGTTTGACCGATCGCAATTAAGCGTTTATGAACTGTTCTCCAGATTTGCACATTTGAGTAGCTTTGTTTGCCCGACCAGTTCAGAAGAAGCCAGCAACATCTGTTGTGGTTGCCCAACCAAACAGATTTCCGTGTCAGGTCTTCCAATCGGATACAGTGTAAGCTAACACCGATTAGATCTGATGGGCATTGCTGTTTAAGCGAGGTTTGGAGAATATGTTGTTTATATTTGTGACCACTCATCCGTGCCAAGCCCATCGAACTATTCACAAAGTTGATCACGTCGGTCCATAATGGAAGCACTGGACTCGAGTTTCGCTCTTATTTGAGCTCATCAGCAGTGCATATCCTCCGCTTCGGGGGTGGGGTTCGAACCCCCGACCACCATTGTAGTCCCATGCCTTAACGATCTGGGCTACCGTCCACCGTTTGACCGATCGCAATTAAGCGTTTATGAACTGTTCTCCAGACTGGCACATTTGAGTAGCTTTGTTTGCCCGACCAGTTCAGAAGGAGCCAGCAACATATGTTGTGGTCACCCAACCGAACAGATCTCCATGTCAGGTCTTCCCATCGGATACAGTGTAAGCAAACACCGATTAGATCTGATGGGCATTGTTGCTTAAGCGGAGTTTGGAGAATATGTTGTTTATATTTGTGAGCACTCATCCATGCCAAGCCCATCGAACTATTCACAAAGTTGATCACGACGGTCCATAATGGAAGCACTGGACTCGAGTTTCGCTCTTATTTGAGCTCATCAGCAGTGTATATCCTCCGCTTCAGGGGTGGGGTTCGAACCCCCGACCACCATTGTAGTCCCATGCCTTAACGACCGGGGCTACCGTCCACCGTTTGACCGATCGCAATTAAGCGTTTATGAACTGTTCTCCACACTGGCACATTTGAGTAGCTTTGTTTGCCCGACCAGTTTAGAAGGAGCCAGCAACATCTGTTGTGGTCGCCCAACCGAACAGATCTCCGTGTCAGGTCTTCCCATCGGATACAGTGTAAGCTAACACCAATTAGATCTGATGGGCATTGTTGTTTAAGCGAGGTTTGTAGAATATGTTGTTTATATTTGTGACCACTCATCCATGCCAAACCTATCGAACTATTCACAAAGTTGATCACGACGGTCTATAAT
>JACCGJ010001346.1:9126-34980 GCA_013407085.1 Atriophallophorus winterbourni | reverse complement strand
CATACACGAATTATGAAAATCGTCTATTAACACTAGGACTTCTCTTACTTAGGAGGAGGCAACTTAAGGTGGATCTTATAGAGACCTTTAAGGTTGTCAAAGGATTAAGTTGTCTCGAATTCGATGACTTCTTTCGGTTCTCTCCTTTGGTTGGTAAACAAGGGCACAGTCACAAGCTAAGTAAACAGCACACCAGGCTCGAATCCAGAACGCACTTCTTTAGCATCCGCATAGTGCACGCGTGGAACTCACTTTCCGCAGAACTAATCTTGGCAACTTCAGTAATTGCGTTCAAACATGGGCTGGACGAACGGTGGCAGGTGCTCTTCCCGGAGCATTATCCTTAAGACTAAATCCCTCATTTTTATGATCAAAAAACACAAAAATATTCGAAAAACATTTTGAAACACAAAAAAGAGTTTCTTTATCATTTTTTCGCATTTGTGGAAATAAACTGCTGTCCATCGTCTTTTCATTCCATTGGGCATGCAACATGCATAACTCTCTCACCTTTCGGTGATGAGACATCTCCCATCTTCCATTCACAGTTACACACGCCTGTGTTACATACGAATCAATCCTGGTGATGGTGGGTGTTCTCAAGCACACCTCTGAAAGAATCTGGGCAATCGTTTTGACTTGGTCGACTATCGCCCTGTGAAACTGATACTGATACTGATACTCACTTCGGCGTTGGCGTCCTGTGACAACTGAATTGAACTTAAATTTAGTTTATAATAATATTAGAGTGCCTCGATTATAAATCTGGTTACCTTCGATGACTATTCGTTTGAATGAAACATATACGTTCAAAGTTGCAAATAATGTGTTTTATTACGCTAATGAGCAATAAGTCATGGAAACTGCATATCATGTTTCAAACAGAGACAACAATCATATTTATGCTAAGTCAAACTTGATAGAAAATGTTCGGAGGTGATCTATCTGATTGGTTTTTCAAGGATCCGTTCTTTGGTTTTCCGTCCAATCAAAATGTTCATCAGACACATGCTGCAAGTTTCGGTCGCCGTGCCTCCGTTGGTGAGCAGAGATCACATTCGACACCACGTGACATATTTGACGAATTTTCTCGTGCGGCCGATGAATTATTCAATACGGCAGTAAGAGAGATTTTTCATTCTGGATCAATGCAGCGCAGAAATCCTTCGCCATTTTGGTGGTAAGTAAATTTTGAATACTCAATTTTGGCCAACGCAATCCCGTTTATCCTGTTAAGTACGGGAGAACTTTTGAATAAATATGCTAATGAAACTTACTTTTTATACGGCTTTCTGTATAGAATTTAATAATGTTTGTAATTCAATTGATATACCGTCAAGTGTGTTCAAAATGATTTGTTTTTAAATAATAAATAATTTTTCAATAAATATTTTTAAGGAGTCACCCTATTACAGAAGTGACAGTAGGAAGATATTCATAAAGCTAGTTACGCATATTCTGTAGTCCGAGTCGGAGAATGTTCGGATAATGGGCAGTGCTATTAAGATGTTCTGAGCGATTCGGCGTTTCGTTGAGGCCATTTCCCCGTTCGAGTTTCTGGCGCACTTCTCGTTACATGTTCGTCTACATTTAAAATATGAGCTGCCCGTACCCCACTCACATTTTAAAGAAGTACGTGATTCATTGAAAATGGTACAGAAGAGGGGCACAAAGATGATGCACATTATGCGCCACTTGCATACGAGGGTAGACTTGGATTGCTCAGTCTCCACTCGCTAGAACTTTGAAGAGAAAAGTTAGACCTGATCGTAACACACTACATCCTTTGCAGCCAATATGGTAATGCGTTTTCTTCTTTCTGATTTGTAGGCGAATCAATGACTGATATGCATGACCTTAAGTTTCAAAAGTCTAGAAGGCTCGGGCTAAGTAATGTGAGTTGGTTATCCACGTGAGTGGTAAAAAATTTGAATTCACTACTGAACGGCCTCTTGCTCTTACCATCAGATCAATTATTTAGAGGTCTACTACAGGATCAGCATCTGTTGAAAACTTTGTATTTGAACGCTTGGACGTTGTAGTGGTGATCTTCTACTTTCAGGGCTCTCCTTGTCACCATAAATCACTCATTATTCCTGTTGTACTGAGGCTTCCACGGCATATAATTCCGTCTGCTTTCGTTCAATAAAAAGAAAATGAAATGATCGAAATAAATTAATTGTGGCGATTCAGTTAGTAGTTTGAGCAGCCTGTGCAGAGTAAGATGTTTTAAATCATTAGAAAAATGTATCACACTGAAAGGAGATCTTTATCTGCTAATTTCCTGAACTAAGTTACTGAGGTTGATGTAATGCGGCTTGAAACTTTGTCGTCTATCTAGAAGAAAACGAGGATGTAATTTTCTACTCTAGTATATACATATACACACATAATTCGAGAAAAATGTAGAATCTGGTAAGAATTTTTTATTCGCTATGCTCATTGTATTATCCAACCCAATAGACAAATTCTCTGAGTCAAATAATTCCCCTGAATAGTTAGAATTTTCTAAAGCTGATGAAATGTAGATTATGTGAACTTTTTTATACGGTAATCAAACTCACTGAGTCAGTTCACTTACGCATTCCATGAACTTTCGTACATATTATTTTGATTTATAAAGCATGAAGTCAATTGCGTTTGATTGTAACCGATTCCATGCACGTTTTGAAATGTCTTCGGAAACATTCTCTACAATCAGGTTTATTCAATTCACTTCTGAGTATAAAAAGTCTCTATATGCTAGTAACTATGATAAGTGAAGATTATGAACACCCTAAATGCTCGTATAAGCCATGTTCTATCACTACTCATATCACGATTACAAACAACTTTCAAATTTCTATTTTCTATTTTCCTATGCATTCTATGAATCTTGCAGCAATTAGCTTGGATCCTGGCTTAGAATTTTAAACATACTTGAGTTAATGTTCCGAAGTTTTGTTGAAATTAGATTTTGTTTATTGAAGAATGTATGCCGACATATTAGCGACGTCTGATATACAAACTTTGGAACAAATTCAGCGTTTATCATTCGCCCTACTACTTGTAGCCCTGCTGCTAGTAAGGATATTTGCAATAAAACTGTTCCTCACTTGTGGAGCGCAAGAAGTTCCCATATTTCCATAGCTGTACATATGGGTGGCAAAACTAATATCAAAGGTATAGATAGCACAGTATGTGAAACAAATGGGCCATCTCGTTTTCAATACTAGATGTCACTGATGCATTGATGATTGTTACTTCTGTTGAAGCACTTTTATATATTTGCAGTATAGTCCTCTGATCATGAAGACGTCTTCGCTTTGCTTACAACTTTATAAGTGTACCCAAACGTCTTTATGGGTTTTTCTAAATTGTAATATTCAGCTTGATCGCATAAAATCGTAAATTAACTGCTACCGTTATGCAGGGTCTTGAGGAGTCAATATATGACAATAACATCTTTAGCAGAAGGTACGACTGGATTTCCTAGGATTTCCTCCAATTACTGGAAAACGTAAAAAGATACCTAACTATTGGATATATGATGAAAGTAGAAGATGTGTCATAAATGATCTATGTACAGCAAAGCATGTTAGTTTACAAAGGCGTTGATGTAGAAAGTGCCTATGAATTAAGGTTACGTTCATTTTTTATAGCTAGTCTGGCATACTGATTCTAAAATCATCAGATTTAGCTACTTGTTTATTTGCTGCGGTAATCACTGAGCAAAAGTGTCGCATGGTTTGTTGGGTTAAACATTTGCTTAAGCAATTTAGTTTACCAGCACGTATTAACCCGTTTACTTCTACTTTGTGTTGTTCGAACGATTACGCAGCCAGGCAAAGCAAAAATTATGATTTTCATTAACGTAATGTAGATATTTTAGTTAGCTGAAACTTATGAACTATTCCATGTTGAGCTCAAGCACTAATAACTGATATTTGCGGCAGATTTGTGTAAGAATAATCATTATCGGGTGTTTAAAATTATCTATGATCATAATTATATTCAGGAACGTTGTGCGAACATCATATTTTAAATGCAATAGAAAACTTTCCAGCCGAACATTGATCGAATTTTTGTTTATCTTTTTTTATATTTTTAATGCCTTACAATGCATAATTTTTAACATAGTTGTAAACAGAAAGCAGCATTATCTCTCGAATTACGACGTTCCGATATCTATTCTCGGAATAGCTCTAGATAAGATCCACAATTATAAGCAATCTAAAATAACGATATTTCTTTTCTTTGCGATGGTTTTTATTAGGTTTATTGAAACTCATTGTCTGCTAAAGTACTGAAATGTATGCAGATATATTTCAGGCACCTTATTCCTATCGTTTTGGATGCAGCGGATTGTAAAATACGTTGACCGCAAACTTTCCTAGCGTATGCATGTGTGACAGGGGTATTAATCGCTGCAATATTGGTTAAGGTTTCCCATGGATGTGTCAAATGAAGATTTGCTGATATTTGAATAGGCTTGGGTTGACGGCTCAGTTGACGACACATTTTCCTCAAATTCCTTTCCGGCTGCACAAGCTACGAGTGTCCTATCCATTGCAATGCACTTTTTGTCGATTATAATTATCACAAACTGCGGTTAATTGTGCAAGAACAATCTTCAAAATCTGTTCAGTTTTTATCGTGACATTTCAACTAATTCTCAATTGTTGTTAAAAGCATCATAGTATAATTCAATGTGAAACCAAATCCTTCTCGATATTACTGTAAGAAGCACCTGAGTTGTGATAATTTTCTTCACCATTTCATCATTATATATTAATATGTTCATGGAGTAGGATTCAAGAACGAATATTGGAATATGTGTATGAATTCTACATAAAATGATATTGAAGAAACGATGTTCTTCATACGTAGGAGTGCTTCTGTTTCTCCTTTGCGCGTCATGATAAAATTGCGTTCTCGAACTTTATCCTGATTATTATAACGAAAAATTAATTCTGAGGCTGCCGATTTGCACGCTTCCCAATCACGATTTGTTTCGTAGAGTTTTCACTAGTCAGGTAGGTCTGATACAAACAGATTTTCTAATTATTTTGATTTCGAACAATTCTATTTCAATCAATAGCATCAGTAGACTCTCTTAATTAACAGCGACCACAATCGAATACCACTCACGTCGAATAGAGAATATGGTATCAATCTCAATGGTCAAGTAGTCCAACGTGAAGTAAATCATGCTCGGCTCCATCGGTATGTTTTCCTATGGATTGTTTACAATACAATTCTCATAATTTGCATCCTCTTTGCTTTATAACTGTGCCAGTTAGTAAAACTGTGTTCGGTGATGTTTCAAAGTCATACAGAGTCAAATTTATAATAAAATGAGCGTGAAAACGCACTAAGAATGATTAAACTTTACATGTTAGATGTTATAAATGCATTTTTAATTTAATCGAATCGTTTATTATATATATCTGCTCTTCCTCAGCTTGCAAGTGACACTTTACACAATGCCTGCAATGTGAGCGGTCAAGAGAAAGTTTTTTACAACTCTCGGGGTGAATGCCAAGAGCTTTCATATCTCTTTTAAAAACATCTTTTGTGCCCAATGGTCGACTTCCAGATTTCAACTCTCCGCAGAGTAGATCTTTCGGAATACGACCATTTTCCATTATGTAGACGTGGCCAGGCCACCGCAGGCGGCGCGAGTGAACATGCTCTGGAGACAAAATTTTAAACATATTTCAGCATTAGTCAATTTGTCCATCCACGATATGTTCAAGATACGACGGATGCTTCGTAGATGGAAAGCATTCAGCTTCCGTTCGTGTCTGGCGTAGATGGTCCAGCGTTCACTGTCGTATAGTAAAGCAATTTGTACGCAAGCGCTGCATATCATCATCTATGTCTTTACCTCAACTTGCGGTTACCCCAAACGCGAGAGTTTAATCGGGACAGAATGACAGCTGCTCTGCCAATCCACTTATCAATCTCCATGTCTAGCGAGAGGTCATCTGCCATGGTTGAGCCAATATATCTGAAATGATCTACTGGTTCAATCTAACAGTTTCCAACAGTGATGATTAGAGGCGATACAATCCCCTGACCAAGAACTTTGGTCTTGCTCGTGCTGATTGTTAGGCCATATTCTTTGCATGCCGACGAAAAACAGTCAATTAGCGACTGGATGTGTTCTTGAAAGTGAGCAATAATGGATGTATCGTCGCAAACAGCAGGTCACCTATTAGCACATCCCGTACCTTGATTTGTGCTATCAACCGGTTCAGGTTGAAAAGCTTGTCATCACTTCGCGTGCGTAGTTAAATGCCTTCTGTTCTGGTCCTAAAAGCGTGCTAAAGAAGCAGAGCAAAGAAAATGCCAAAGAACGTGGGAGCAAGAACACACCCTTGTTTGACGAATCGACGTATTTCAAAGGCTTCTGAACTGAAACCGTTAAAATGGACTGAGCCCTTCATGTATGAGTGGAACGAAATAACGAGTTTGAGAAGTCTTTTCGGGTAGCCTATCAGATCAATAATTCTGAAAAGATCTTCCTTGCTAACGTAGTCGAATGCATTAGTTAAATAAATAAAAACAGCGTATAATGGCATATATATATATATATCGATTGGTCAATTTAATTTAAGTATCAAACGAAGAAGAGTGTGTAAACAAGTTGCGCTTGTATACCACTGTTGGTTAAGGTTGGCACGACCAATCTATTCAATCACATGAGCCCACACTCATGTAGACTGGGTTTGAACCCATGACCATGAACAAAAAAGCTCATTTGCACGCAGCTCCATCACCCCAAGACCGGTTTCGTGCTGTTTGCACTAATCAGGTAAGGGTTGTAGAATCAGGATCCTCATGCGTTTGAAACAGTGGATGAATGGTAAACAAGTTGCGCTTGCATGCCACTGTTGTATAAGTTTGTTAGAGTGTGTAATTCAAAATTTATTGGTTCTGTACATAATGCAGGGTGTGGGGGGTAGAGAGAAGAGGGAAATTGATTGCGTTAGGTCATTTCAGGTCAACACAGCAGGTGGCACACATCTGACCACTTATCGCAACATTCATGTCATCCGTCCAACATTAACCACGTCCCCATCCGAGTTGCACGCACCCACATCCAATTTGTCTCGCCTCATCCATGAGGTCAACCTGCCCAACGCTAATAGGGTTCACCCACAAATCCCACAACACAAGAGAAGCCAATTGGTTAAAGGCGTTTATTACGTACAGGACAAATAATGAAACACAAGCTTATCTTATATACGCAAACAAACACTCACAGCAGTTATCCTCAACATGTCTGTCCGGGTTGTCGCTTCGAGCTGATTTGTCAGTCGATTTCGTGTCAACCGGGACACTTCAAGCCCTCACCACGCAGGGTGCGTTTGACCGACATTGACGAATTGCATATAGTTTGACCAAAGTATTGTGTTACTCACATCCCCCGCACTTACACAACACATTGCTTTGGTCATCCTTAAGCTCCTTGAGTGTTTGACCAAGAATCATTTTGCGATTCTGTGTTTAAACATCGTCGTTCGTTGTACGAACCCTACGTAACAGTGGCATTCAAGTATAACTTTGTATATCGTTTGATTGCGACTGTTGTTGTCCATCTCATACTTCCGAAGATGTCGCTCGAACCGTTCGAATGCAATCAATCCGAATCCAGAAATTTTACGACTTCGCAATTGTCATTGTCGAACTTTTCGGCGCTTGGTGCTCTTGTGTTTTATGGGAGGGTAGAGTACGGCATATAATTCGAAAGCTCCTAATAAGCGATCATCGCTAATGCACTTTGCACCTTCACAATAATAATTAGTATTCTCTTCATTTTGCAGCTTTTTTAAGCAGAAATAAATTTAAATTCGAATGTTTTCAAAGTGATTGCAGTGGCTGACTCAGCTTACGTCTATGTAATTGATTCGCGTGAACTTGTGTGAAAATAGTAATGAATGTTAAGGCGACGTAAGCGAAATATTAACAGTTGATACATACTTTACGGGACAGCGTTTGTCCTGTGTGCACAGCAATATCACTGCTAACATTGAAGAGGTATCAAAAGTTATCTTTTACGCGCACTTTCTGTTGAAATTAAGCGCATAAGAATTTCGGGATTGTATAGGGAACTGATTAGTCAAATGCTATGGTTCGTTGTTGTAGTGTGACACCCTTTCTATTGTCTTCTGGTAAACATTGCTGAGCGTGTCAATGTACCAGGTCCCGTGAATCACCAGCTGTCTACAAATTATTATTTCACCCATTCGTTTTCTGAATCAGCATAGTTGATAGATACTGTTCGCGTGAATTTCGTCTAAAAACAATTGTGCTTGATTGGATTCAATTCACATCAAAAATCCGTCCGAGTAGCATCGCTTGATTATTGATTTTCGGAATACAGTTGATGTAAGTCCATGAAAAGTGATGTATAATCAAAATAAAAACACATGACTGTCACTTATTGCTATCTTTGCTCCGCGGGACCTAATTTTGGAGTTAACTTTACATACTCGTTTATTTTAAAATTAGCAGTCATTCTACGTCGTAAATTGATTCTTTATATGTGTGGTAAAATAACAATTCAACTCTTTCATTAGTTAACTGATGAAAGACGGTGTTTTGCGAGGTTACTGCCGGAATCACTTTCAATAATGCTTGAAATAATATCAGTCTTAACCATATCTTTGATCCTTAACGCTGAATGCCAATGGCTATTTATTGTGAATAATAAAGCAGAATTCTTGCGACTCGTATATAAACTTTCTTAGCAAAAACGCTTAACTGAATGTCGCTAATATTACCCTCTGGTCAATGTAAATGGTTATTTCCAACTTTTATTGATGTTGACATATAGACATTTTTAACCTGGAAAGTATAATTATACCAAATTATAGTATTTTAACTTAAAGACATTATTTTACGTTTTTGATTTCACGTTTCTGATTTGGTTATTCAGGCATCCGATTGCCCAGCCGGTGCAGTATAACCGATCAAGACTTCAATGGTATGACTCAAACACTCGACGGCCAATTGTTGCTGCACCTCCTTCACCTCCACAATCTTTGCCGTCTGGGAAGTTGACCAATTGGGAGTTGTCTAAACTCCCGCTGAGCACCTATTATATCAAACCAGCCGCTGCCTCCGGAAGTACAAGTGCAACGACATCCGCCGCGGATTCGTCACCAATTCCGGTAGCCAATAACAATGCCGTCATCGCAAATTTATCCCCGGGATCTGCATATCTTGTCCCCGTATCGAGGACGCCAAGCTTAGTGGAAATACAGCCTATTCTATCTTCGCCGTCACGTGGTCAACCGGAATGTGAAGTTTGCTTGAGTAGGAGCTATCTTTTAATCATGTTCATAATTATATACTTTGATTGTTTATGATACGTTCAAAAATTCATTCATTATTCATCCGCGTTACTCTGCAATCTATTGGAGCAATACTATTAGAGAGCACCACTTATTTCGAAAAATTTGTCAGTTCCATAATTTTTAGCGATATTGAAAAATTTCTCTTTGTTTTACTTCCTAAGAAGCGAGATCGTAAAGGGCCGTACAATTGTCTGTAGCTATGTCGGTGAACCTTGCTTTGCCAATACAAAATACGAGCAAAGGCCAAGCATTTATCTCGTTATCAACCTAAGTTAGTTATAAAAAATCTGATAAAATTCGGGAAGCAAATATTCTCTTTGGAACCATCGAACATCGAGTGTTACCATACTTTTTAATTGGGACTGATAAGCAGTTCAAGAATGATTAATACTGATTTTGCAGTACCCACTTGATAATGGCGTGAAACCAGAAACCGGTGGTTTAGTTTAAGTGCTAAGTGAGATTCGCAATGCATCGGTGATATTAGGAGTCACGAAAGCTTGATCAGCAATCACTCTGTGATTCTGTATTTGAACATCGCGGTTCGTCGTACAAAACCGATTTTACTTTAGCTTCAAGGAATTACTTTAGTTACCACTTTTTCATCGTTTTAAAGCTCACTGAACCTAATCTTACTGTCTCCGTCTGATGACGGCAGGCAGCCAGAAACCGCTCGTGGCAGTTACGCATTCCGTACATGCTACCGGTTTAATGCTGCCTGTGATGATGATAATGATGATGATGATGTGGCGTCTAACTATTGGAGATGTAAGCGAAAGAATACACTGATAAACAGTTCAATTCACATTTTTATCCAGAGTGTTGAAAGCGTTAATGTTTCCTTGGTGCATGGTGTATGGGTAATAAACCGACTTTTGAATGACGAATGCAACCTGTGAACCTTTATTATGTGATGAAAAATAACGACTTCGAAGACCGAAAATAAATGATAGCTCGAAATTAGAGGTTCCAGAAAAGGCTTTCCACAGGGGCTGGACAATCGGTAGTGAAAGATCGCATTCTTTACATGAGTGTGATGTGTAAAAGATGGATAGACGCTGAAATTTTACAACTGACTAGCTGACCAACAACAGAAATATTTTCTAGAGACATTGTTAGATAAAATCTTGCTATGATTCGTTTGGATCGTCAGCGTACCATGAATTTGAGTTATAGAAGCGACCTGATTTACCTGGAGTCCAGCTAAAATAGTTTGCAACGAGTAACTAATAAATTGCTTTTTCGTTTGCTTCCATAAAAATTTTGGATCTGGCAATATGAAAAGTTTCTTTTTTACGGATGCTTGGTAAAACACATCTTTGAACCAAATTAGTTCAACGTCTGCCGTGGTTGAATGTTTAGAAGCTGTGCTCAATTCGAATTCTCCACTACACCTGAGCTTAAAATGTGTGCCGACGATAATCTCGAAATTAACTGCGACTGCTTAGCACCCTGTCTAATGGGTGTATCTCTATTAGCTGTCCCACATCGTGCTAAAGTAATCAGAGATGAGCACTGGCCCTATGGACCCTAATTGTTTAATTAGGACAAACGTTTCTATTCAATTTGTTACTGAATAAATGTTATTTTACATTTTCAGACTACTATTTAAGTAGTCAGTAGCGGTAAATTACAATGGTATACTTGACCACCGCTGATTAAATTTCCACCAATAATTTGTAATACTTAAGCATATTACATCAAGATAGTTGGTGCAAATGTTCTGAAAATTCAGATTCTTCCAAACAAACGTTAGTCATGTCTGAAGTATTAGTTTTCAGTTAACGATAGAGTGAAATGGTGCTCACTGCGTTTAACGCCACCACATATTCCCTTCAATATGGTTAAGTAGAAATAATTTTATAAGCACGGAAACCTAATAATCAGATCATGTTAATAAAGATAAACAAATTCAATTATTCCTTATATATCATTAAATTTAAACGTTCGTGATAGCGGAATATCGGAATAAGGATCAGTTGAGGCATCTTCCTTGCGGTCACGCATACCACGCCAAGTGCATTGACGTTTGGTTCACGCAGACGAGCACATGTCCCAAATGTCGCGCTGGTGTCAGAACTGGGCTTCGGAAATTGGAACGGCTGCGAAACACCACCAACTCCAGGGTTGCCGCGCCTGTCAGGGCAATAAGAATTAAACATCCAACCAAATCCTCAAGCCGAAATGTAAGCACTCTGCAATTTTGGGGTTTTGATTCTACAATATTAAATGTTTTTTTTTACAAAATACCTTTAATTTTAACCATTTTCAAGTGTAGTATTTTGAGTGATTAACAACCACCGTTGTATAATAAATATCCAAACTTCAAGAAGATTTATCATCTAAAGACAATGACTGAGTTGAAGCGTTGGTTATACGCTTGTGGAGCATTTATTCCACTTTAACTAACCCGTGGCTTCTGAATTCGTTACTCACCTGCTACATGTTTTGTTCAAGACCATGTGTCTAACCAATCTACATGTTTATGGGCACATGCGATTGAACAGTTTGGCCGTACTAGCGAATTCAACAGTGGCTTGCACATTCAAAACTTGACCACTATTTTTTCACATTCTCAATGTATGCGGATCCTGATTCCACTGTCCCAACATGATAAGTGCGAACAGCATAAAACAAGTCTTGGGGAGTGTTCGATGGAATTGCATGCAAATACGGGTTTTTTTGTTCATGTCGTATTCACAATTGTATCATAGTGGCATCGGAATTTTGCACATCTAGCACAGGTTGAATTTCCTTTTACGATGCAGTCTAATTTTCATTATTTAAATAGAAAATGTGCATTGTTTTTGCTTTCGACCACCTTTCACTAGCTATGGATGGCATTGTTCTGCGCATTGTTTGATGAGTACATTTTTTGTCTGAGTTTTACGTATTAGTGGTGGTGGTGGGGATAAGCTCCCGCTACCTACAAAATGCTCCCATACGGCGTGCTTCTCAATTAGCCTCTGACAACCGAAGCACAACTCCTGGCCTGCTCGTGGCGGAACTGCTCCTACTGACAGGAGAAGGGGCGCAGGCGGGTGACTGGCGCCTTAAAACCAGTCCGTTTCGGGTAGATGGAGCTCGTCAGCCTGGGAGGGCAGTCCATCTAGGGGATGGAAATCCTGACCCCAAACCTCCGCTTCCTGCGGATTACACAATCACAATATTCCGCCGAGGACGGTCCCAAGCCCGTCTGCAAAAGGAGGAGGGTTAGACGCGGGGTCAGCAACCCCACTCTGTTAAAACCTCAAACCGCTACTGAAACCAAAGCAACATGTAATACCAAAGTAACATCTCCATGCTTGAATCGAGAAGAAACCTCATCTGAGGTAAAAATGAAGCAGACTGGTGAAAGCCCACCGGAAGCCAGTCAGCAGATGAATCTTCTGTCGATGAAAGCAACAACAAAGATTGCCACATGGAACGTCCGTACGATGTATGAGACCGGAAAGGCTGCACAGGTCGCGAAAGAAATGCAAAAGTATGGTATACAACTGCTGGGAATATGTGAAAGTAGATGGAATGGATCTGGTATGTTGGTTTTGACATCCGGGGAACGGATTATTTACTCAGGTCATGAAGATGAGAACCATAGTCATTCAGAAGGCGTCGCCATTATGCTATCCCCAATAGCTGCAGGCGCTCTCATTGGATGGGAACCCGTTGACTCACGGATAATCACAGCCAGATTCAACTCCAAGGGGAGAAATGTGACGGTAATTCAATGTTATGCGCCCACAAACAATGCTAGCCTTGAGTCGAAAGAAGAATTTTACGTGCGTCTGCAGTCTGTCCTAGACAAGACACCCAAGCGAGATATCAAGATTTTGATGGGTGACATGAACGCGAAATTGGGTCCAGACAACACAGGGAGAGAATCTGTGATGGGTACGCATGCCCTAGGTGAAATGAATGAAAACGGTGAACTTTTCGCAGATTTTTGCGCGCTCAACGATCTGGTCATCGGAGGCAGCATCTTTCAACACCGAAACATCCACAAGGTCACCTGGACATCACCTGATGGTGTTACTGCCAATCAAATCGATCACCTATCGATTTCACGAAAATGGAGACATAGTCTCCTTGATACACGCGTAATGCGAGGTGCGGATGTTGCTTCAGACCACTACCTTCTAATGGCCAAAATTAAAATCAAGTTGAGAGCTTTCTACGAAACCGGCAGTCGGCCTAGTGTAAAGTATCACACGCAGAAACTAAGGGAAGAGCGTACAAGAGAGATTTTCTCAATCTCACTGAAAACAGATTCGAATCGCTCAACAACTTAACCCCTGAACTCCCAATAAATGAACACTGGACCGCTCTGAAAGACTGTTGGCAAGACACTTGTAAGCACGTAATTGGCAGACGGGTAAAGAAAGACAAAGAGTGGATCTCGAGTGAGACTTGGACACTGATCAACTCGAGAAGGCAGCTGAAACAACAGATCCTCCGGTGTAAGGACACCAAGCAGAAAAACCAACTGATCGAACAATACGGCTCCCTAAATAAAGACGTGAAACGAAGTGCCAGAAGTGACAAGAGGCGGTTCTATGAAATGCTGGCAACGGAGGCGGAAAATGCAGCAGAAAAGAGAGACCTGAACACCGTCTACAACATTACCAGAACCTTATCAGGAAGAAAAATACCTTACGGCAAAATAATAAAGGACGGTGAAGGTAACCTTATCAGTCAGGAATCGGTGCAAAGAAAGCGATGGATGGAGCACTTCAAGGAACTCCTAAATCGTCCAGCACCTACTTCAGTCACTGACATCCCACCTGCAGCAAATTTGCTAGAAGTAAACACCGATCCCCCCGGTCGAAATGAGATCCTTTCTGCCTTAAAATCGCTGAAGAATGGCAAAGCACCGAGTCCAGATGGGATTCCACCAGAAGCTCTGAAGGCTGATTTGGACACCTCGGCTGATATGTTACTTCTTCTGCTGCAGAAAATCTGGTCAGAAAGACGGATCCCAAATGACTGGAAGAGAGGTCATCTGGTCAAACTTCCAAAGAAAGGGGATCTGAGGCTATGCAAAAACACTCGAGGTATCATGCTGCTCTCAGTCCCTAGTAAAGTGCTTACACGCATCATCCTTCTGCGTTTGCGCGACGCTATCGCTCAAGTGTTACGGCCAGAGCAATCGGGATTCAGAAAACAAAAGTCTGGTATCGACCAAATTGCAACCCTCCGCATAATAATTAAACAAAGCATTGAATGGCAATCGCCTCTTTGCCTCAACTTCATAGATTTTGAGAAAGCCTTCGACAGTGTGGACCGCGAATTCATATGGAAGCTTTTGCCACACTATGGAGTCCCACCGCTGTACATGGACCTCATAAAGCAGCTGTATGAAGGTGCCTCCTGTCAGGTAATTCACAACGGAAGACTTACCGATCCATTTGCAGTTGAGACTGGCGTCCGCCAGGGATGCCTGTTGTCCCCAATGATTTTTCTGTTGGTAATAGACTGGATAATGAAACAGACAGTAAAAGGTGAGAGGAATGGTATCGATTGGAAGGAATTCGAGCATTTGGGGGATCTGGAATACGCTGATGATGTCTGCTTGATATCACGTGACCCCCAACGTCTTCAGAGAAAGACCGATAGACTAGCACACTTTGCTTCATATGCAGGACTACGCGTGAACACCGAAAAAACAGAAGTCCTCCGTGTGCTAACTGATGAGCACCCATCAATCACCATCAATGGTAAAGCAGTCAAAGACGTCACGCAATTCGTCTACCTCGGCAGCATTGTTTCAATAAGTGGTGGCACGGACGAAGACATAGTCGCCCGAATCGGCAAAGCAAGATACGCGTTCATAGCTTTGAAACCCATTTGGGAGTCGAAGGTTCTATCAAAACGCACGAAACTCCGTATATTCAGAAGCAACGTCAAATCCGTGCTACTCTATGGATCGGAAACCTGGCGAGGGACAGCAAAGTCTTCTGGCCGCTTGCAATCATTCCACAATAATTGCCTTCGTCGAATTATTGGGGTAAAATGGCCAGAAAAGATAAGGAATCAAGACCTGTGGCAGATTGCTGCTGAGGACACGATCGCCCAGCAGATCATTAGAAGAAAGTGAAGATGGGTTGGGCACACCTTGCGGAAACCTTATGATGACATCACGCGTCATGCTCTGGTATGGAACCCAATCGGGAAGAGACGGGTCGGACGCTCAAGGCTATCTTGGAAGCGCTCGTGTGAAGAGGAAATCCGCAAGTGTGGACTTAACTGGAACGACATCAAACTGGCTGCTATGGACAGACCAAAATGGAGACAAGTTGCCGAGGCCCTATGTTCCTCCAGGAACTCAAGGGATTAAGTCAAGTAAGTCAAGACATATTCGACCGACCAGGGGAAAGGAACATTAATTCAAAATAATTCAAGATTTTTAGTTGTCCAAAAAGCAACATGCTTAACAATAACCGTGGGATGGTAAAAGTGGAAAAGTAAGTGGATAAAAACATAACTCGTTTAATTTCGTGTAAGACAGTAGAGTGCGCGTAGGTAGAAGGTGAACTGTTCCAAGTTAAACAGACACGGACAGAAAAATACCTTCTACAGTTTAGGCGGGAAAGGTGTACCACCAGCACATATTCATGGGTCCGATAATTTCTCTAATCCCTTCGCGTGAATAAATCCAGCAAGAGATGGTTTTGGGTATGGAGTATTTTGTTAGGTATGATAAGGTTTCCTCTTATTCGTCGTTATGGAAATTCGAACTGATTCAGGTGAGCTATCCATTCTTTGTAAGGCTTGTTTCGGATGCTGCGAACTAGTTTTGTTGAGCGGTGATAGATTCGCAGCATAAGTTTAACATCCATCTTGAGCCACGCAGACCATGGCTGCACGACAGTTACCCGATTGATTGATGCATACGGAACGTCACATCAGTTATTAATGTGCTGATTTATTTAAAATTCCTCGGGCCAAGTTTCGCTGTTAACTACAACTTACTTCACCATTTCTGTCGAAATACTAATCTTTATACACAATAACACCGAGATGTATTTCCTTAGAAGCACCTTTTTTTAGCATCGCTCAAATGTTGCAACTGTTACCTTTTAATTTTCTCAGGGTTCAGTCAACAGAAATCAGGATAAAACGGGAACTCAAAAATCCACTCCTTCATCAAATGCCGATGCGAAAACGGTGAAAGCAGAGTCCGGAAACGATGTGGATAAATTGTCTACTGCGTTGGACAAAGCATCCTTAGAAGACAGAACTTCACACGTTACTGTGAACAACCACATCATGAATTCCTCATCAAGTTCTGATTTGGTAAATACTTGCTACTGTTGACTACTGTAAACTACGCTATAATTCGGTTATAAATGTCTATAATTCGGCTTAGTTATATGTCTATCTTTTCTTGAACTCGAACCTTGGAAAGTTTGCATATTACATCTTCCCTTTTCTCAGCTTGCGTGGTTAAAATATACCCTCACTATTGTAAGACGCGTTGCTTACTGTTGTTTACAATAGTGGTACACGTTCACATACGAAAAACTATAAACCGGTATCGTTACTTCCAGCAGTTCCTAAGGTCATGAACGCATTGTGACCGAGCGCGTATAAGAACAGCTCGAATGCCAAAATATTTTGTATTCTCTGCAGCTCGGTTTCGGATAAATTGGTGCAGTCCGTCAAACCTTCTTAAATCGTGGGAGGATTGGGCCGAGTTACTGGATGTATCTGATTCTATACATGCTTGCTACGTTGATGCACCAAAAAATTTCGATTGAGTCACTCATCACCTACTAATCAATATTCTTGAAACTTATGAAATAACGCGAATGTTTCAGAACTTAAGAAGATAAGTCGAATTTCGCGCGGGAAGCACCTTTTACAGATAATTAAATAACATGAGCAGAGTATCTCAATGCTCTGTATTTGGACAAGTTCTCTTTTTGCTCTGTATCAAAACAGTGGCGATTGTTGGATGCGTTGGATAATTTTTGCTGTTGATATTAAAATCTGTAACCGTTTCAGGTAACTTGGCGGGTTTGCCGCTTTATATCATTGATCGGAGACCATTGATTTGCTTTTTATTTATGAAAAATCTAATATCTTGCGACTGGGAAAATTCCAGCATTATACTTATCAGCTTGACATGGGAGAACTCGTCTGGATTATTGCAGAAATATATCCCGGTATCTGGGTGTCGTGTAACCTCACGTTGGGATACCACTACCGCACGGTGCGTAATAAAGCATGCGGTATCTCGGGTGTGCTCGAAAGAATATCCAGTAGATTCACATTAGAAAGCTTACCCCGTGTACCAAATGCTTATGCGCGTCCTCGTATAAAATATTAAATTCAGTCTTATGCACCATCGCTGCTGAAAGATATTGAACTCATTGATAGAATTCATCATTGTGCAACCTAGTTGGTCTCATTTTAAAAGAATTTGCCATTTTACAAGCGAATGTCTGCACTTGCCCCACAAGATCTTACACAGCAACGCATACGGATTAACATCATATTAACCTCTGAAATTTTCCACACTCAATATCACCCTTTAATTCATATACTAAAACCCGAGGATTTTATTCGATGTCTTCAAATTATTAAGAAGGTTTGACAGCCATGATCGATTTTTCCAAAAGCCAAGCTGCATAGAATTCAAAATATGTTAGCATTCAAGATGTTCTCATATGCGCTCGGTCACAATGTGCTCCTTGAACTAAGAGACCGTTCGAAGTAACGTTACTGGTCCACAACTTTTCTAAACATGAGTAATAAACACTGCTTTCCATTGTCTGCAAGGTTTCTCGATATAGCATCGTGGACCATGGGACTTTCCCAAATAAATCTCTCAACGTGTATAGGTTTTTACTCTATCTGCTCCGTCGTCCTGTGGTTTGTTAAGCTGGTTGATTTTTATTTGATTACGGCATATGCATCTAAAGATATTTGAGTACATCAAATTCTGGAGTTATTATGTACTGGAAATGCATTGATACGAGGTAAATGAATAAAACAATCCGTCAGATGCTAGCATTGGTAATTCGCAAGATTGTGAATATCACTTGTTCGACGATAATAATTCATTTATCGCATCAAGTTTAGGCAATAGCTTCTGTCTCATATAATAGAAAACTTAAGTTTATCCGCTTTTCGATCACATTTATTAAAAACCATTGAATCCCCATTCATGAACTTTATTTTGTTCCATTTTTATGCTGGTTTTGCAGTCCCAAGTGGTTCGACGCAAGGCAGCCGAGGCAGCCATTCGACGAGCTGAACAAGCCGCGCGAGAACGCGCCCAAGCAAACGAACACGCGGATCGTTCTTGAAACCCATCGTTCATTTACAATGATCCCTTCGTGACCCCCCCGAGTGTGTGTGTCACGTTTAGCGAATCAAACACAAATTTCTTTATTAGCAACGCAGACTGGATCACATGGTTTAATATGAAACGTTGCCGACAGCAATCTGACCACAGTACAGCTACTGTACATCATTTCGAATCAGCTTCCTTCCATTGAATAAATTCTTAGTTGTGCGAAACCTGTTCGCAATATATTGGCTTCATTCACAATACTGGGCTTCACTAATATTGTTCTGTTAGTGTTATAAACAATATGCTTAACAAAATGTATTCATTTTTAACTGTTTAATATCTGTTCTTGCAGAACAAATTATTTTACAACTTTAGATCAATGAACATTTGAACCTCAAACTTCAAATGATGTACATTTCTATAACAAATCTTACTTCCAAAAAGATCAAGGTTTTCTCAAGCTTCAAGATTTGATGGTGTCAATAACATTACACGTTTGTGGTGGTTTTGAACTTCTGGAATAGCACTCCGTTTACTCCAACGCATGCATGTCGATCTGACAGGTAGTCGGACAAGCATGAGAGGAGTGATTCACATATTCCTTAGAAATGTCTAAGTAACAGACGTGAATGCAAGATATTCTATCCAACGTCTTCGTCCAGTCGTAAAACGCGTTGAGAAGATAAGTTAGACAAAAGCGGTGAGATGGAAATCCAAGCTGCGCTAGCGAAAATAAATTACGCGATTCAAAGTGTGCAACCATTCTTTCTGAGACTATACGTTCCATCACCTTACCAATAACCGGTGATAGTGTGCCGGGACGGTAATTTGCAGCGTCAGATCGGCAGCTGCTTTTGAAGATAGGTGTAATCACACCGGACTTCCAACCTTTCTGTACCACTCCCTTGCGCAACGAATAGTTAAACAGGCTGGAATGCTGTTACCAAAGCTGATGATGACAGAACCTGTGCACAAATATGTGTGATGCCAACCGCACCTTGGGATTTTCTGACATTCAGTTTGAGCAATTGACTTGCGCCAATTTCTTGATTTATCAAAATTTCGCCCAATGTTTCGATCCCTGAGTCCCCTGCATACTCACAACGTTCCACTAAAACCCGATTACTTTAGAGTAATAAATCGTGTGAGCATTTGAGGTTTCTAATGTGGTCTCTGAGTTGTTCACCATTCTGGACGGTAAAACTACCTGGTTTGACTTTCGATTTCGTGTTCATGATTTTGTATAGAAACTTAGGGTTGCGTCCTATTTTTGACAGCAGCATTAATTGGTGCGCTTCTTTATCCACTCGAATAAGTGAAGTCACTTTGTTGCCTATCATACGGAAATGTTGCCAAGAAGTAGAAGTATTGTTGGCTTTATGCTGCATCCACGCTGCTCGCATCTGCGCTATCCACTTTTTGATTCTGCTGCGGACAGTAAAACGAAGTTCATGTTCGGGTCCTTTAGGAATGATCTGCGAGTTTTTGTCAATCTTCAGTTTCAGAAAATCTATAAGTTCGTTTCATTGTGAATCAGGGCTTATGTAGTCCGTCTGAGAATGCTGAATCAGGGGCAATTTATCTACCAGGCGAACCCCACCATTTAGAGCAAGTGATTGAGGAGTGCTGTAAACATAGTCTAACACAAGTACTGAATGATCATTAAGACCCAGTGGAGCCCGGAATCCGATCGCTTCGACAGAATGTTCTTCCGATATTAACACCAAGTCCAAGACAGGGGCGGCCAGAACCTCTTCTCTGAGTGCATTCGGGAAAATGGTTGTATAAAGGGACTGAATGTAGTACCTCTCTAAATCGGAATTCGAGTGTTTGTGGGGAGTGAACGTCCCTGAGATGAAGGGTATCCGGGTTAAAATCATCCAGCTTTATAGCCTGGATGATCATCCATCTGAAACACTTGAATATGAAATTCGAGCCATCTGGGATTACGCACCACTTTATAACCACGTTTTTGGATGTACTCATATAACAGGGATCAGACCGGCCGTCTACTTTGCACCTAATACTTACATCAGAGAATATCTTTTATAAACCGCCAATCGGACGAAGCGATCACGTTGTCCTCGAATTCGAGTAGGTTTTTAGTTCTAGGCGCAACAGTGACGGAACGAAATGCGTCAGAAGGGTAAACTACCGTGCTCTGTGTGCCGAGTTACAAAGCACTTGTTTCGCACTCTTACAGCACCTGAAATCTATATTGGATGAACATTCAATGTTTGTTTTGAAGAAAACTTCTCAACGTAATAAATTTTTACTACGAAGCAAGACTAAAACGTGGATTAAATAAAGGGCAATAGCATGGTAGTTTCCGAAGGGTACCACCACAGCTGATTGTCGTTCTGATGTTAAAAATTACCGGCCGGTGACATTGCTGTCATCCGAATCAAAAGATGTGAGCAAATAATAACGGCAGAAATTGTGTGACATCTGGAAACGAACCAACTTTTGACAGTCGCCCAACAAGAATTTCGCAGAAATCGCTCTTGTCTAACAAATTTGCGGACAAGCTTAGACGATTGGACGATGGTTGTAGATGCGGGGGGCTGTATTCATGCGTGCTACCTGGACATTTCTAAAAATTTCGACAGAGATGATCATAATTTACTCTTGAACAAGCTAAAGAAACACGATGTTTTTGGACGACTATATGAAATAATACGTGATTACCTCAGAAACAGACACATCGGAGTTCCTGTAGACGGCCAATTATCGAAAAAAATGGATGTCACTAGCAGTGTTCTACAAACATCAGTGCTTGGACCAATACTGTTCCTAATCTATATGAACGACTTGGCAATACCAAATGATAGTAAGATGGTTCTGTTTGCTGACGATATAAAAGTATGGAGGTGAATCATCTATGATGATGATTGTATTTTGCTACAAAACGATTTGAATGCTTTGTACAACTGGTCATCCGAAAATAAACTGCCATTGAATATGCAAAAGTCCAAGATCATTCAGATCGTCCGTGACCTTGGCTTTTCCCATCCATACAAGCTCAGCGACAAAGCCCTGGAGTACACCGCGGAATAAAGGGATCTGGGTGTCTGGATTTGCGGTAGTTGGAAAAATGGTCTACGAAGCGCAACCGTTTACAAAAGCGCGTCTGGGCTGCTCGGTATGTAACGGCAGAGATTTGGACGTTTTTCCCCGGGTGTTTTCCTCTCAAGATGAACACATATATACACCCGATTCTAGACTATGCTGCACAAGCCTGGACACCATGGCTCCAAAAAGACATTTTATTTCTGGACCGCATATGTCAGAGAGCCCCTAAGCTTGTAAATGGACTCGAAAATATGCCATTCGTCGAGCGACTCAGACGACTGGAGCCGAGGACGCTTGCACAAAGTGGAATGCAAGGTGATCTCATCTTCGCATACAAAATACTTACTACTGTTTCCCACCCCATGGAAATATTATTCCACCTTCGAACTTCTAGCAATAGCCGTGGTAATGGTTGCAAGTTGGAAATACTACCTCCAAACGGAACTTTCGCAGATATTTTTATTCGGTGCGTGTTTCCTTTGTTTGCAATTCCCTACCTGCCGATTTGGTAAGCTCAAACAGTTTATCTATATTCAAATTAAAACTTGACGATGATATGAGAGCTAATATAAATTTTACTTCCAAATATTAATAAACTATCTTCGTCCCATTGATTTTCATTTTGTTGTTGTTGTTGGCTCCTTTCGGTCGATGTTGACCATGGATGTACATTACAATCGCATGGGGTTCCATGTTCTACAGCCTTTCGAATGACTAAACAGTCCGATTCTGGAGGAACCATCTTTCCCGCAGCGCTTACAACGATAGGCAGAACTCGGCCTAGGTTGCACGCCAGCGGCATGATCTGCGTTTAGCAGCGAAGAGGTGTACCTGCTGCTCCCCAGCTTGCAGACGACGCTATACACAATGCCTCCAATGTGAGCGGTCAAGTGCAAGTTCTTCCAAACTCGCGGGGTCAATGCCAAGAGCTTTCATATCTCGTTTGCGAACGTCTTTGTACCGCAAGTGCGGTCTGCCCAATGGTCGACTTCCTAATAGCAACTCACCATAGAGTAGATCTTGCGGAATAGGGCCATTTTCCATTCTATCGACGTGGTCAAGCCACTGCAGGAGGTGCTGTCGTAGTAGGGTGAACATGGTCTGTAGACCAACTTTTGAAATCACTTCAGCATTGGTCACTTTTTCCATCCACGATAGGTTCAAGTTACGACAGATGCTTCGACTCTGTGATTATTGTAAAGTTAATAGCTTTTTCAACCATAAATCTTGAATCTTGAAAATATTGTTGCTTGCTGAGTCCGAGCCAAGTACTGGAGCATTTGGATCGATGTTTTGTTGTACGATTCCGTGGATGAGGGGAACTGGTAAATCAGACCAATCATGCAAACTTCACCAAACATAATCATTAAAGGAACACCAAATTGTATTCTCGAAAGGAATTCCTGCGTTCTTGTTGTCGATTGGACGGCAATGAAGCGGACTATGAGAATAAAGAGCAACACCACCACCACTTCCCACTCTCGTAGTTCCTTATCAAAATTCATATTTGGAATGGATATCTACGTCTCAACCAATCGTTACGAATACGATGTTTCTGTAATGGCGAAATGTCAGGTGAGTGGTGTGAGTAAATTTCGGTTATCTCCGCCAATTTTTCCGAAAGGTTTTGCGCATTTTTATATTAACATCTTATAAAGATAGTAGTGTTCAAATCATACAATGTCATCAATGGGATGACTCGACTAGATTCGGAATGCTCAAGTATTTTGCAGTTATCTTGTGAGATTCAGTTTGAACCGCATCACTGGGTGTTTGTGGGTCAGCACAATCTGTTTGCTTGCTTCCGGCTCAAAGTGATGTTTTGGGGGTATGTATGAAAGCACAAGCCTGATCCAGGCAAAGTGCCGCACAGTCAGAGACTGCACATGGGCGACGATACTGTCAGGTTGCCCAGGCCTAGACAGATATAAAGGGGAAATAGAAATGGTAGTGAGACCCAGCGTGTACTCGCGTGCAGCTACACCGTTGCGCCAATCAATTTAGCACGAGGTTAGCCGACAGCACATGCATGCTGAACGATTGCACATCCGTGCAATGTTTTGGGGGTAGGTTTCTCTTTTCGCTTTTCAGTCACGTTTGATACGAATTAATCATTTTGGTTGTCGGGATGGTTAGCTTTAAAGGGCTAGGACCTTGAACTTTATGGTTGGCAGACCGCGGTATGCCGAAAGCATCCACAAGTGTGGCTTTTTTAATACTGGTTGTTTCGGTTATGTATTTCCACTGTTTGTGATCGTGCCGCAACTTTTCTTGAGAAGGTACGTCAGTAGCATTTTCCGGAATGCCCAGAAGTACATTACTTCTTAGATTATTTTCTTCTCGAGATTTCAATCGATGACTTTCGCTCCAACCATGGTAGATCTGCATGCATACGAGTCTCCAACACCTCTAAGAAGGTGCGCATTTTAGAGTAGGTTTTCCACGTCTCCCCGCAAATTGCACCGTTATTGGTAAAAGGCAAGAATCATCTTTGTGAGGAGAATTCAGGTGGTGGTTCAGCCGAAATATTGATGAAGGAGTAACTGCGGCATGTCTCATCTGATTACAGAGTTCATAACATTCCACAAAGTCATGTTTTTGCTTATCTTCGAACAGGGTTTCCGTGACACGGTCATGTTGGGACATATAGCACTAAGGTTTATACCCGTGGATTTTGGTTTATAATTTGAGTCGGTCTATTTAGAACTGGTTTTGATGAGTCCCTTTTCGTTTCCGTTAAGTTGAAGAGTCAATGATCCCTGCGAACACTTATCCGTTTAAGTCACCATCTACGCGGTTATCTGGGCAAATGTTGGCCTGTTCGAATACGATGTATTTTCTATCGGCTCTTTAGCAGTAACCTCTAAGCCGGGTAACAATGGTGCCTTTATGACGTTTTTTAACGGTTCATTCAGTTTTCGTATACTGGATTCCAGTCCATTTAAACGCGCCTCATTTTCATTCTCTTATGTTTTTGCCTTCGAGGATGTCACTGTTGGTTTGGCCTTGCAAACCTGGCAACCATCTCAAACCATGGGACATATATCGTCATTAATAACCTCTACTCAAACCAAGATTAGCGATTTGTCGCATTTTGCATGCACTTTTATAACTCCGCCAAGGACGTGTTTCCCCAAATGCCTTCTTAGAAAGGAGAGGGTTGGCTTAGGGCTATATACTAGCAACCTATCCCGTAAAAGCGTATATTGCTTATTGAAAAGAGACAACAGATCCGAACATTCCTACTCACACTGGCTACAGGTTACGCCGAACCTTACAAAAGGTCCCATGACGGATGAGATGAAAGCCGAAAGAAATTTCCACCCCGATTGGCCGATCTCTTTGCGCCGAAAAAGAACGATAATACGTGTGCTGTAACGTTCGAACGCTGCAATCAAGCTAGCAAGCTGGCTGCAAGCCATACATGAGCTCACAGGTATGATCTGAGTATATACATGGAATTTTTCCGAGGTGAGATGGACCGTCTCTGGTCAGCGAAGCTAGATAGCGGTGAGACTATTATCTGGTCGGAAGGCAAGATAACAACCTCCATCATGGTGGATTCGCTCTGCTCTTTGCAAGCATGAAAGACCAGCAGACTATCATGCAATGGAATGTTTAACGAGCGAGTCCTATATACCGACCCAAAACTCGAGATTTTGGTAAACTCTGATTGTGGGTGGCATACGCTCCCACATAATATGCGCCCAAGAGGAGAAGACAGGTTTTACGAAGCCAGGCATCAGTCTGAGGGTCTCCGAGCACGACCTACTGGTGGTAATGGGAGTTTAAGCTAACCAGAACTGTAAAATACGGGCAGAAGCGTACCATGGGAGTGCATGGTGTTGGCCTACAGAATAATAATGGGGAGAGGCTACTTGACTTCTGCGAAGAGAACGATCTTGTCGTTGGAGGCACCCTATTCCCCCACAAAAACATCCATAAAATAACCTGGTCTTCTCCGGACGGCAGAACAGAAAGTCAAATTGATCACATGATGATAAATGGTAAATGGAGGCGCTCGTTACAAGATGTGAGGGTCATGCGTGGTGCCGATATTGGTAGCGACCATTTCCTGGTTGTGGGAAAGATTTGTTTGAAACTGAGAAGGGCAAATATCGGAATTCAGCGCAGCCC
>JACCGJ010001345.1:6736-25093 GCA_013407085.1 Atriophallophorus winterbourni | reverse complement strand
TCGAAGTGACAGCCGAGAGAGACATGCTGAAGGCACACTTGTACTTACGAGAATCGCTTATAAGATGAATGTGCGTATTATATTTTTCGCCAATAGGTGTTTTCTAGCCTTGTGCGGAAACGGGTAACGCGGTGGAGGGCGGAACAGGGAACGAGGCGCATCGTGCTTAACATCGGATTGAGTGATTTCCGGTGTACAGGTTGACCTGACTTGAATTCACTTATACTAATAGTTTAAACCGCCAGTTTAACCATGTATATCGCCTAACACCAAAACACCCCAAAATTGCTTACGTATAATTATAATACGGGCAGCATATAAGAAGAGTGGAACAGTCTGGATTGATGCACCCCAATAAATGTTTTTTTACTCTGACAGCATTATCCGTTGTGTTTTCAAGTTGAAGAGTGTTCAGGTATATACATTGGACAGCCATCGAAGTGAACCGTTAATCAAGCAACTGTCGAGCCTAACTGCAGATATCTAGATCTTAATTAAAAGATGGGTAGATATTTATAATGCCAAATGTCTGGTTTTGCTACTGATTAATAAAACGTTCATCCGCTTATTGTTTATCAGTTATTTTTTAAAGCCTTGTAAGTTTAATTTTGGTTTACCCATTGTCACTGATTTAGCTGTGGGTACGAGTGATTAACAGACTTGGATTCGTGAAACTTCTGTGCATC
This sequence comes from Atriophallophorus winterbourni, assembly GCA_013407085.1. NCBI lineage: Eukaryota > Metazoa > Platyhelminthes > Trematoda > Plagiorchiida > Microphallidae > Atriophallophorus > Atriophallophorus winterbourni. The sequence goes on along the minus strand of JACCGJ010001345.1, from coordinate 24,407 downwards.
ATCTAAATTAGCTCGCCTAGAATACAGTTCACGATGGTTGTATTGTTTTGTCTCTTTCCGTTAACACAGTCTACACGTAATGTTTATCATCCGAAATAGCGGTCTCTGATTACCTTGATTTATCCATTTACAGGTCTCACGTTAGCATCCCGTCAGAAAACTGCTCTAATTGTTGCTTTTCGGAATTTTCTTGAGCTTTAGTGGCAAGCTTCCATTATACCACATTTAATTAAAAAGTCGTTAGATTATACATTTAAATAGTCGGCATAACTGAATAACAATGTAAACCGGTCCAAGGTAACGATTTACTTGCTGGTGTGATTAAATACATTTCGAGATCTATGTCGTTTACGGAAATAGTGTAATTCCGAGGATTGTGCATCAGTACACAGGCATTTCGTAATATTCTGAGTATATGTTTATTAGTGTAAGAGGAGAAATTCATAGTCTGATTAGTCTAAGTTGATGAAATTCTCATCAATTCCTTCGTGATTGCTAGTATGACAGATTATTCGTGTCGTTGCTATGTCTTTTATAAAGGCATCTTGTCTTCCTGGCATGTTTTCTCTTTGTTCGATTCAATCTTTCTTGGTCGATTCATAGTTGTCTTCGAGTTTTGTCTTCTCCTTACAAACAGTGAAATAGAGTCACTTGTTATTACTTCAACTAATTCAGTAGGTGTAGATGTTGGCCAATTTAATAAAAGAACCTTATGGGCGCATGGGTTTGGTCTAAATATTTTAATCACCTCGCTATCACCTTGGTTTCCCTAAGTCTAACTTAGACTTCGTGACGTGTTGTGAGGAACTGTGTAAGCAACTATGAACACATCCTCATTTTTGACTCGTTAGTCCTTGTCAGCCAGATCAAACTCTTCCATTGTTTACAGCAACGTTTGATTTGCTAACTTAGGTGTTTCAGATAATCGCTCCGCCAATTTCAGCATCTTATGGCGCATGTGCACAAAAACAGGTGAATTGGTAGATGCACAGTGAGTTTGCCTGACGAGGTACATGATCGATAAACTGCTGTTTGATTATTGACTTGTTGGTGATGGTTATTTTTACCGTTCTATAGGTAAACTTCCTTTGGACTATTTGTTCAAGCTTGCCAGTTGGAACTTGTTAACAGAATTATCCTTAACTTCAAGTCGATTTTCTCTTCAGTACCTTTGGTACAGGTATCCTATTTGGTATTGGGCGCATGTGCAGTTAAACGAAGCGCTTCATATTCACTTCTATTTAGAAGACTGCGTATTAGGTACAATTTCTTCAACCAAATTCTCTTTAACTCAAATCAGAGTTGTTCGTGTAAATAGGCTATGCACCTGTTTTCGTTTTATTTTTATTGGAATTGTCCTTATCAACTACGTAGACCACTCAACGCAAGTTGATTTTCGGTGAATCCATCTATTGAAAGTATCGTTTGACCTTGTTTGAATATCTATATAGGCGTTAATGCCACACCTTGAGGCCAAGGGTTAGAGTTAATAATCACTATCTCACAATTTGGCTCTAATTTTTAATGACTTCATTTGCATGATCTACCGCAGTCCTCTTTTCGATATCTCTTTCCATAAATGTATCGCATGAAACTCCTTTCAGTTCAACTGTCGATCAACTTTACACATACTGTTCATTCGAAATAAATTCATTCATACAACCGTCTCATGATTACTGTCTCGTACAACAAGGCCACCCAAACATTCCTTCGTGCGCGTTGCTCGCTCCGATATGCATTCCTTCGCTTTCGCATTGTTACCCTGTCTCGAAGATAGTGTCAGTCGAATTTCAAGTCGCATATTGACTTTTCGGTATACTTATACCGAAACTGTCAGACAGTTAGAGGTGGATGATGTTCATCGCCTCATGAACTTAAAGATATTTGCCGGAATCGATACGCATTCATTTATCATAATAAATGATAAAACAGAGTTAAAATCGCGCCAAAACTACGTTTTGAAAATACGCCATCGTTACAGTGGCAGATGATTAGCCGTGTAGGATTTCGGTAGAGTTTTTTCGTTTTCACCCTAAGGAAGGTAGGAAGAAAGGACAATGCTTTATTTTTAAAAAATATTCGAAATTTCTGAAAATGTGACCCTAATTGTTTAATGAGAAGTTGCTTTTGACACGGATATATCGATACTTGACTTTTGAAGAGATCACCATGAAGCGGGTAAGAAATATTTCGAGAATATTATTAGCGAAACGATCGCATGGTAAATATGCTGTTTCAACGCTGTTTCTAGCATGTTTTCATATGGAACAGCGCTTGCGCTGTTTGATATTCAACTACGCTGATTTTCGAGATGAACGTCATAACGCCAACGCGTGGGTAATTGTGGTTAATTTGGTCGGACCATTTCAACCGCATTTGCCAAACATTTTATTTTTAAGTTTTCTGTAGCTTGGTAATTGTTAGTGCGGAATAGTTCAACTAAAATCTGCCTAACCAGAAATTTTAACGAAAAAGCAAGATTTTTTGCACATATACGAGTAACGCGAATGAAAGTGTGACAAAGTGCGACTGAAAATCAGGAGAAGTGAATAAGCTAATTGATATTCAACAAGGGCACTGGTTGTTAGTGATGATTTTCAGTGACCAGTGTGGTGATTACGAAACGGTGCGACTCATAATTGAAGAAGCCGTTAGATGACGAAAGACATTTGTCTATTTTGTTGAGGTAGCTCAATGTCACCGTACATTTTCGAGTAACCGCTCGTTTGCGTATAATAGCAAACTCAATGATTAGTCATTCGTTATAAGAACTCTGAACTCATAGTTAGACAAGCTTGACACAAACGGTCTTGAATGACTGATCCACAACATACCAACAACGGAGATTGAACCAAATTGTGGGATACATTCTGGTGTGGATGATTTATCATCCGTTTTGAACAATTCTGACAGAAAACAACTTAGGTCTATACACTCCCAGAACAAGATTTTCATCACGATGTTGATCGTAAAATGAAGATGGAGTCTGTAATCAAAGCTGTTGAGCCTCCAATGCGTGGTCGGTTGAATGACAGTTAAAAAGCCGATAAAGACCGTAATGTTCTACGGATGAATGGTTAGTTGGTTTCGTAGCCTCCGATTTTACTCGCTTTTGTTTCAAAACATTGCAATAACCTTATTGAATACACAAGTGTGATAATTTATGAAGAAGAGTTCACAGTTTGAGAAAATACTTCGTCTTAAAGCCCACGGGCCTTCTATTCATTACCGTTTAGTGATTCATATTTCCGGAAGTAGGCATTTGTTCAAAATTTGGAGCAAAGTATGTCATTGTGGATAATTTTTGATTGTTGAACCAATTTTCTAATATTCGTTCGCAGCTAGGATGTTCCCATTTCCTAAATTTTCTCCAGACAGCGGATTGATTTTTTTTAAATTTTGTAGTTGAAGTACTGAAAATGTAGCTATTCCCCATGATTTTACAAAATGATGTTATATCGTGAGTTGAAAGGCGAAAAATTGTTTTAAGAAAAACAATTAATCAAAAAAATATTCGTGTTCATCAGCATATCCAATAAAAAGATAAAACCGTATCAAAGTAATGTGTTGCTCGCATCCCCCGAACTTACACTCCACTATCGGTATCGATTGGAATATGTTCGGGACCGATCGTGTATTCATAATCTTCACAATCTGGCGCTCGGCACTGATGCGAACGTAAATAGTTGTTATTCACCTTATACCTACTAGTTAATTAGATTTTTGTTTTTCTTCAAAAATAGCCTTAGTCTCGTTAGCGATGTACTTTTACGCATGTGGGCCGCGGTGTCAACTGACCTTGACCATGTTTATTAGTATTAGATTGATGTGGATACACACTAGTAGGAAAATCGACCACTGATCCTAGTCATTCCCACGAGACGTGACACAGCGTAGGCGTACTATAGGCTGTTTAGCAGTAAGGTCTGACGAAGCTTCTGTGTCAGAAGTGAAGCGTTACCCATAAATTGCTCTAACCGATTGCATTCAAATTTCTTTGCAATAAAACCGTATCATTGTTATCTGACTACTCTCTTAACTCACCGATGTGAATGCCTCCGGCTAAGTAGAATTTGCGAGAACGATCTTACCATGCGGTCTACCATTTTCGACTAAAATGCTGCAACCGTCTAGCGCTGTATCAACTGGAATACACCAGTATACATTCGCACAAATGAACTTGTGAATTCGCCTCTTACAACGTAATACCAATTCCAATGCATGACGTTCCCACATCTGTGCCTCAATTTTTCCGTGTTCATTCATCAAATTTGCTCCCAAGGTTTCAACAGAAACGAAACCGCTATCGAGAAATCGCGGACTCTCTTGAATGGTGTTAATCTTTCATCCTTCGAAAGATATCTATTGGTAAATCTCGGACTAGAAATACTTTAACGTTTTTCTTATTTATTATTCCTATTCCTATTTATTCCTATCGAGTTTTCGTTTTCAAACAATTAACTAGTTTCCAAACACCACAAGATTTCCATGTATAACACGCCACGTAAAACCACTTCCTAGGTAATCTTGTGTCTTGCATTTACTAAACACTTCGTTATATTTATGATAGCTAGGTAGCATCTTGACTGCATGCTGTGTGACGAGAAAGAGTGCATATGTAGATATTTTGTTCGATCATGTGATAGTACAGGCGTGTGTATGCCATTGTTATCTGACAAAATCAACCATTTCTTCACTGCTGCAAATCATGTGGATTCTGAGCAAAGTGACCTAGTAAACGATGAGTTCAACAACACGAAACCTGTCAATTCAATTCAATTCAATTTTAATGGTCTAAAAAGCATATAGCTTTACAAAAAACCACAGAATAATATGACAACAACGAATAATATAACAAGCAAAAATGGGATTAGATTGCTTACTGGGCAGTTCAAAAATCAAGTAAATATCCAAGGGCAGAAATTGTTTTCGATTGGTGGGATAACAAATGTAGGTGTATGGTGTTAAGATGTATAGTTTTCTTCAATGCACGGGTTTAGGGTCAAATAGGCATCAAGGCTTCTCTTGAAAGTTTGCTGGTTTGGTGAGTTCACAACATTATCTGGCAGATTGTTCCAAGTAAAACAAACTCGCACGGCAAAAAATGTCGTCTGCAGTTTAGTCTCGAGTGAGGGACAGTTAGAGTAAATGTGTGAGCTCTTGTATTATGCGAGCTCCGTAGATTCAATAAGCATTGTAGAGGGTGATTTTCAGTATTCAAAATATTGTAAACCAGAATCAAATCCCCTCGGAGACGACGACGTGGATAATCAAATAAATTTAGCGTTTTGATTCGCTCATTGTAGGGTTTCCGGCTGAGTCCAGTGACAAGTTTGGTAGCTCGATGATATATTCGTTGCAAAGTCGCAACATCTTTTTTAAGCCATGGCGACCATGCTTGAACCGCATATTCCATCGTGGGCCTGATGTACGTATTTATAATACAGGGAATTGTCTGTTTTGAGAACCTACCGAAAATTCTCTTTAGGAGTGACAATTTCTGTGATGTTTTGCGATAGACGTAGTTGCAGTGGCTCGACATCCCCAGGGTGTTGCTTATTAACACACCCAAGTCCCTTTGTTCCATGGTCCACGAGAGGCTGTGTGTTCCAAGAAAATACTGGTACTCCACATATTTGCCAATGTTTAACATGTGACGCATAGTAAAAGCCTCGAAATACGGATAATCAATAGATATTCTTTCGCGTGAGGTTCACCCAATCTTTCGCCGCACATTCAACCTTGTTTGCTCTTCGTTCGCCATGGTGCTTTTGCGATTTTTAATCTGTCAAACAAATTATTTTCTGTCGGTCCATTGGGAATAGTTGTGGATAGGTATTTAGCCTGGCTAAAACGACCGTTATAGTTGACCTTTCTACCAGGTCTCGTTCTGTGAAGTGACGTAAACTATTAAATCACGGTCAGCAGGAATCGATTTAAACGCTTGTGATTAATTGTTTGTTTTTATTTTTGCGCTTCTCCTCAGCCACACAGGACGCAAAAATATTAATTTGATGTCGTGAGTAGTGCTTTGATACGATCTGACTGACATATGTTTGATCGATTGAATGTCTTCTTCCAATATTTCAATTATTGAAATCAGTTTGCTCCATGTTGTTAGTGAGTGCGAAACTATTTACTGGTGCCTCTTGTGGCAATATGATTCTCAATCATCGTGTTGGGTCTCTTAATTTGACTAAGCTATTGGGGTATTTTGTTTTAATCCGTATTTTTGACTGCTACCGCCAACTCCATCATGGCATAGTTGTACGAGCTTCTCTGGATTTGAATGTAGTGTGCGAGTATTCATTTATACTAAGTTGGTTCCTTTTATCGATATTAGCATTACGTATAATAAAACAGCAACAATATTGCTGTAAATTATAAGATAATTCATTTTTAAACGTAGATTTGGTGTCTTTTGACGTGAATCATTTCGCTAGAATTAAATGTTTTTTCTATTCAAAAATGTTCTCATTGCGCAGTAGGAGTCTAGTACGAAATTCAATCGAATCACACCTTATATAGAAAGGATAGCTCAACTGAATCTGTTCAACTTTCCCTATCGACGAATCAGAGGAGACCTTATCTTACTTTCCAGAACATTCCATACCTCGAACCATCCCTTACAGGATTTATTCACGTGAACGGATACGAGAAATTATCGGACCCATGAATATGTGCTGGTCGTACCCCATTCCCGCCTGAACTGTAGAAGGTATTTTTACACTGTCCGTGTCTGTTTTACTTGGATCAGTTTACCTTCGACTGTTTCATTATTCGTTTCCCGAACACAAATATATACCGCTTAATCTACTTCTTTATCTTTCTTATACACATAAATTTTAATTTTTACCATCCTATGGTTGTTGTTAAGCTTGTTGCTTTTTAGACCATTAAAAACCTTGAATTACCTTGAATTGCCTTCGTAAGCTTTACACTCAGTAAACTGAGATCGATAAGCAGAATGTTTGGAAATGTTGAGTTCTTTAGAAAGGCGAGGAATAATTCTCATTTGTAAATTGAACCCACTATCAGCTTCTACAAACAAACCTTACAAATGGATTGTTACTCATGTAAGATCACGTGAATGGTTTCAATAAGGTCGAATTCAGGCCATTTGCGATACGATTGTCGTATCAGTCAGATTGTATACAACAAGTTCACTAGCTGATTCCTTGTAAAACCGCCTTTTATGTTTATACATGTTATGTTATTATGTTAAATGTGGATTTTTGACTTCCTAGATTAAGCGATGTCATTATCTTCCGATGTGTGCTGTTTCCATAGAAAATTGGCCAATATATTATGTGGCTTACGTTTGTCAAACTCATCTCCGTAGGGAGAAGATATCAACTTGATCTTTCGCCTATCCGTCGCATAATTTTGCTGCAAAACGCTATCGTGCTTGTCTGCGATATTTTTGGCAAGATATTGTTTCGTTCAGACATCCTGCATCTACACTACTTTTATAGTTTCGGTCTGTTTGCCCCCGACTTGTGCACACAATAAGAGACTTGAAACACTGGTGAAGTTGCAAGCGATATCTTCGTGTTGAAGCTACAATTACACATGATCCGTAGAACGAACCACGGTGTCAAGTAAAATTCAATTTAAATGGTCTAAAAAGCATATAGCTTCACAGAAAACCACAGAACAATACGGGAGGTAAACATGATGTAACATGCAAAAACAGGATTTGGTTGCTTACTGAGCAGTTTGAGAATCAGGTAAAAAATCCGAAGGGAAGAGATGGTTTTCGTATGCACAGTAAGAGTGACAAATGCAGATACACGGGGTCATGATATATAGTTTTCTTCGTTGCTCGAACTAAGGGTCATAAGGCGTCAAGATTTCGCTTAATCATGTTTTAATTCGTGGAGTTCACAACATACTCAGGTAGATTGTTGCATAAGCATTGTAAATGGTGATCTGCGGTAGTCAAAATATTGTAAGCTAAAATCAAATCCCCTCGAAAAAAAGGACTTGGATAATCGAATCCCTTTGGGCTTGTGATTCGCTTAATGTACGTTTTCCGGCTGACTCCGGCGACAAGTTTTGTTGCCCGAAGGTGTGTTCGTTGCAAAGTTGCGACACCATTTTAAAGCCATGGCCACTAGACTTGAACGGCATATTGCATCGTAAGGAATCGCTTGTTTTGCGAACTTCCCGAAAAATTACTTTAGAAGTGGCAATTTATCTGATGTTTTATGATAGACGGAGTTGCAGTGTCTCGACATCCGTAGAGTGTTGCTTATCCACAAACCCAGCTCCTTTTGTTCCATGGTCCACGAGAGGCTATGCGCAACAAGAGTATATTAAAACTCTACATATTTTCCAAGGTTCAACAGATAATACTGAATTTCATGTACTCGATTATGGCCAATATTACCGCTTCGTTGCGATGGCAACAGGGTGAAATGACGGCTGGTGTCAGTCGGTCACAGCCGAGGTCAATCGGTCAAATCTACGTTTTCATGTGGGTAAACCGAATATTCACGACCGGTGACCGACTACCGCAGAACTTCGGTTATAAATCGACTTTAGCTACTGCTTGTATGAAACGATTGCAAAATAGACAGCGAAGTATTCCGTTATGGCAATTGGTTGGCCAAGTGTCGCTCTTCACAAACGATATTCACTACCCGAACAAACAGGAGGCTGGATGAAGAAACGATTTTTTTTACATATTTTGATGTAAGCCGTTAATGTGCCATGTTACGTGTGCCGATGTGTCATTTGATCAAGGCCTAGTATGTTTATCAACAATTTTAGTAAAAAATCGTTCTTAATTCTAGTTCCTTGTAAGTTCCCGTACACTTGGTTTGACGAAGCGTCTGAGTTCATGGTGTGAAACTTCACTTGACAAGTATTTTGACCCCTTTTGTTCCAACCATCTTTGCATAGCACTACCGAGTCATTTCGTTAGAGACCTTTTTTAAATTGTTGTCATACTTTGTTGTTTAGGTTCGAAGTGTTAAAAGAATGAGATATGTAACGCGACAAGAAACAGTATTCCGAACGCCTTAAATAGTGTTGTTATGACAGTCTATGCGGTTGATGGTGCGGGTGAGAAGCGGACACTGAAATATAAATTTGCAGCTAACAAGGGATTAACCCTCTGTCGTCTATCAGCAAGAAGAAAAAGCTATTCCATTGTCAACTCATTTTTCTCCCGAGATTTACTTGCCAGGAGATTGGTTTCTCCTTAAAGATACTTGGTGGTTGTTGAGAAATGATTGAACAATTTTGTGTACCCAGCAGATTGAATGAATCCTTAGAAATGATGTGGGAATCGACATGGCCAGGTTGTTACGTTATTTCTTATATGTGGACGTCGTAACATTGAATCAAAAACACGATTGCAAGTAGTATGCATCAAGGCGCCATGAACCATTATACGGTAGAGCGAGACATTGTTTGACTGAAATTCCGTAAAGATTATCTGTTTGCAAGACACTGTTACGTTTTAACTCACGTAATCAATGTAGTTAACCAAACTATACGCAAGCGATTTTGTATTATACTTTTGGAGTGGGTCTCCAAAAATATCATAGAAACCTCTGCACAAAACAAAATTATCCCATTTCAATCAAAAAATTTGAATTAAAAAACAACTTCATGTAGACTGGGACTAATTAATCAATAGATTTATCCATGGCTGCACAATACATTTGCGCTTTGACGGCTGACAGTTTTACATCCCCTAAGCACACAGGAATTTACCGAGTTTTCTTTTCAACCTGAGATCGATACAAAAATTTAGGTGCACAACAATAACCGAAGTGGAATAAAACGGAATATGCCACCTTAACTGGAGTGCCGTTCCAACTTGGAACGATTCTAGTTCACCGAATGTTGCTGGTTAGAGCCACAATATTTACCAAAACAAGTGGAAACAAATCGGTCGAGTACAAACAAGATACACAATAACCGAGTTTCAGTAGCTTGTGAAGTAAGAACAATCATCCCGGAAACGATTGGACATTCTATTTCTATCGTGGCAAGGTCAACACGCTTATCGATCAAAAGGTTTATTTCGACGCACACAGGAAGAACAATCGGTCAAATGCCAATCACATTCACGCTCGAACCACACGATGCGAGAGAGCATCAACTGGTCGAACGTTTATTATGCATGCCTGATCAATTATAGGCAAATTGATTGCTCGTCGTCACTTAAGAGTGAACATTCCGGTGATTTCACCTGAATCGGTTGCTAACTCTTACCACGTCGGACCCGGTTGAAAGACTTTATGAATGAATCGTATTAGAGTGATGCATTACTCACATCCCCCGAAATTACACACCACTACTGGTTTCTGGCTGTTTGCCGTCATCTGGTGGAGGCAGTAAGATTAGTTTCAGTGAGCCTTGAAACAGTGGATAAATGGTAAACAAGATTATACTTGAATGAAACTGTTGCATAGGGTTCGTAGAACGAACCACGATGTTCAAAACACGGAATCACATAGTGATTCGTGATCAAGCGCTGAAGGCGCTTATGGATGACCAAAGTGATGTGTTTCAAGGCTCACTGAACCTAATCAAACTGTCTCCACCTGATGACGGCAAACAGCCAGAAACCGGTAGTGGAATTGTATTAGATTTCACACTATATAAAGAAAGAGAGAGAATATAGTCGTAATATTGGATTCATCTGAACATTATGTTGATAGTGGTAACTATAAACTACTACCTTTGACTGTTTCAGCCAGTCGCATAGGTAAATGCTTTGAAGATGCATACACTTATTAATAAAGTAGATTGCAATACGTGCAATTTCATTATATTCGGAGTGAAACGAAACTAAATTAATTATTCCTTAGAAAGAGGGATGCCAATGGGCCATCACGATGACGCCATGAAGATTGAGAAAATCAATAGTTATTATACAACCATTCTCCTGATCAATATACATTCTTTGTTATAGCTCAAACGGGTCCCAAGTTGCCATAAATACATTCATATATTAGTTTTACTTGCAATGTCAGCATAAGGCTGATTATGGATTATTTTTAAATCAAGTGAGACCATTTTGAGAAGGTAGAGCAAAGGGAAATTGACATCAGCTTTTCGCATTATTAACACATTTCCAATTAAGTCACAGTTAAATGTGCTGGAAGTGTCTCCGTTCAAAGCATCGGCATTAAGTAGATCCCATTATTAGCTGATTCGCAAGTAAATTAAGTGTATAAAATTTAGCATTGTTTGTATGGAAAGTCTGCAACATTATATGCAACGATTAAATGAAACGATTGTTCTATGTTATAGATCGTGTACTAATGGGTGTCACTGAACTAAACGACAAGCATCTAATGTAATATAAGTAATCATCAATTGATATGCTCGAACGAGTACTCGACAGAAATCAACTTCAATATTAAAAGATATGTGGCGGCCGGTATAATTTTAGGCACAGATGAGAGCAAAAGATCCACTTGGTCAATCAAGCGTAAGACAGTTCCCGCTGGAGTCCATACATTTTAATCAGAGTGTAGATAAAATTTATCAGGAAGGAATATAGACCAAACATTTCCCTTTACTCCATATCATTCAGTCATTCAGTCTTCTCCGTGCCGGGTGGCACATGAGGCGAAGACAACTTCACGCCAGTGGTTCCGGTATGTCGCTGCTTCCGTTGCCGTCTGCACCGTGAATCCTTGTGCATGTAGTTCGCGTTCCAACGTTCTGCGCCAAGTTTCCTTGGGCCGTCCCCTTTTTCGTTTACCTTGCGGATGCCAGTGCATGGCTACCTTCGTATGCGAACTGGGATCCATCCTGCAGACATGACCGAACCACGGATCTGTTGTCATCGTTTCCGTAGCAATGTAGGTTTTACGGGATAGGGTTGCTAGCCCTAAGCCCAACCCTCCTCCTTTCTCAGACGGGCTTGGGACCGTCCTTGGCGGACTTTACTTTACTCCATAATGTTGCGTTTTTTAGAAATGTCATAGGTGAGAGATTGGTTGTTAAACATTAAAGAATCAATTAATCGGTGATTGTTCACAAATGATGTTTTAAAACCCCAGGTAGAACAAAGATGTATCGGATAGCATTCATTTATTCCGAGTATGAATCTTAAAAAGTTTAAAAACGAATAAAGCATCAACAAGTCGGTTTTATGGGAAAGGGGGGGTTTCAAAATGTTGAACTGAAAATTCGCCCGAATAGACAGACGCGGAATTTAGCTTTGCTCATGCCGCGTCTTTATCGGGATTCTTTTCAGATTCATGCACGACAATCGTATCCGATTCGTCAGTAGAGCGCCGTACCCTAATAAATTTATAAGTTCAGATAAAAAAAGGTCTTACCATTTACGTACAAACGGGACGTGAATATTTGGTCTTGAACGTAATGAACTGTGGGAGCTTCCTTGCCCAAGTGGGAGAAGCATATGCTCTAAAATTACCTAGAGAATCGGAAATTAGTTTGAAGGATAATTACTTGTGTCTCTGAGCTCACACCACTCAGGCGCCCGCCAGTGTGGGATTCTGAACATGCTCTTCTACGCGCGTGCGACAACGGTCGATTGCCCTCTGACAAATGCGTTACAGCATTGATAGAGAAATAATTGCCAGGCGAAAACGAGGAGAAAGTGTGACCTTTGGTCTGGTAACCCAACTTTGTTTCAGCCAAATATTGGACGTAATTTTTGTCAATTTCAGAAATGTTGGTTGGCTCTGCCTAAAAATCAGTAAGGTTAACTATCTGGGTTTACCTGTTCGGAAGCACGTTTCAGCTTTTTCAATCCAGGGTCATCCACGAAATACGTGATTATTACCGTTCCGAAAAACGTAAGCAAAGAGATGATTGGGATGACAATGTTTAGAATCAATAAAACAGAATCAGGATCAGGTGAAACAGCAGTCGCATTCGTCGTTTGGCTGATAACAGTGGAAGGCGTCGTTACATCCATTATATGGTGCTACTTTTACGATGCCAACCGAATGAAATGTTCTGCACTGTAAAAATAAAGAACAAGTTAGGTGTTAAAGATACGAAAACTTGATGGAATAATATAAAAAATAATTTAAATTATTTTATTTCAAGCATCAACAATCATTTGTTGTATAACAGATAACTTAGCTTAAGATGATGAATCTGATTCCCCGTTTGATACACAAACTCAAGACTTTGTTGCGGAAAACGTTGAGTTCAGAAAATTGCTTTAATTCTCTTCTGCAAGAAACGCAAATTCGTAATCTAGTTAACTGAAGTACTATTATGAAGGTTAGCTACAGTACTAAAGGCCAAACATGGGCTGTAATGCTTCCCGTTTGCATACTAAATGACGAAATGAAGTCGCTTAACAGCCAGCACAAATACACGATATGCAACTGTGCACTCTTTTTGTGCTGCGCCAGTAAAACTGAGCTAAATAAATTTGCCATAAAACTTTGCTGCATTAGAAAGTGCGCTAGTGTCACTGCTATGTTTTGATTGCTGTCTAAGCCTGGGCGTTCACGCGCAATCTCTGCGTGTGTAGCTCTTTGCTTAGATTCAGGTTTTTGATTTCATACCCCCGTGACTATTCTTAAGGTAGTCAAATGAGACAGCTTTATTAGAAAAGAATCCGACACACATAAATTAGGGTTAGTATCAACTCATTGAATTTATGACACCTGATGCAATGTGCATAAAACTTGCTGAATAGGCGCAATATTACATCTCATATAACCAATTCAGATTTTTGAAACAAACAGTGCATATTGGAAAATAGAATTAGCTTCTCTTCTGCAACATTTATTTCACATTTTGCTGGCAGCCAAATTTTATTTTTGACAAATATGGATTTATAAATGCATATGCATATTTTCTGGCTTCCACAGAGGAAGATCGACCATTGACATGATCTTATCACTAAGATAACTTTAAGAAAAGTTTTGGGAACAGCATATCCCACTATACGCTGTATTTATTGATTTAACGAAGGCATTTAACTACGCCAGCAGGGAGGGTCTTTTCTAAATGTTTGATATTATAGGTAGCCCCTAAGACTGCACAAACTTGTTCCATTCGGCTCAGTTCAACGGTTGCAGTTCAGAAACCTTTGAAATTCGCCGAGGCGTCAAACAAGGGCATGTTCTTGCTACGACGCTTCTCGGCATCTTCTTCGCTCTAATTTGAAGCACGTTTCAAATACGAGAACAGAAGGCATTCACTTAGGCACGCGAAGTGATGGCAAGCTTTGAAACCTGAACTGGCTGAGAGTAAAAACCAAGATACATGATGTGTTAATCCGTGACCTGTTGTTTGCCGACAATGCAGCTATTAATGCTCACTGCCAAGAACACCTCCGATCGCTAATGGACTGTTTTTCGTCGGCATGCAAAACCTTTTGTCCAGCAAGCAGCATTAGCAGAACCAAAGTCCTTGGTGAATGGATTGTATCGCCTCCAATCTTCACTATTGGAAACGTACAGCTTGAACCAGTATATTATTCCAAATATCTTCGTATTTCAGGTAAAACACTCTACATGCTGCTTCAACATTTTTTCTAGTCCACTGTGTATATTTCATATAAGATCGCATTCCATCGATAAATTAACAATAAAACTCTTATTTAAAGAATGGTGTTAGAGAATAGCACTACGCATTTGAAGTATGATGGCATTAAATCAAGTTGATGAGCTTTCCTTGATTAGAAATAACTCTTGTAGTTCGTCAGTAATATAGGACGAGTCAACACAAATTTGTTGCGCATGCGCTGAAAAAACTATATGATATCAACGATTCGCACTCTCTATAAACAGATATTGTTTTTCTCCAGACTATTAATCACACGTCGTCGAATTCCCTGCAGATGACCGTATTCTCTCTTGCTAATTGATAAGGTCGGTGGTAAGCCATATTGTAGTATGTAGGTTGAAAAAAGGGGCATATAGTTTTATTACTGAGACCAAAGGACTGCCTACCAAACGCTGCTTGTTGTGTCGCATAATATTATTGTGTTCTTCTTGTATATAGGCGATCGTAAATCGAATTTTCACAACTCACGTTGTTTCTTGAATACCTTCATTGAATGACGCGGATAAAACATCTAAAAATGAGACCTACGTTCCTATGTCTGTCACAGTTCGTTAAATGGAAGCAAGTTAGTCGGAATCAAATCGAAAACATTGTCTAACACGCGTTGATGGATGAAGTGTCTTCCGTAGTTCGTACAACGGTCTGAATTTGAAGAAATCACGATTATTTATCAAAAGGATAAAAATATCTCGCGGGTAGTTTACATAGAGTGCTAACAAGACCTGGGAGAGAAGTGACATGTGGAGAACATTGAAGTCACTCGAGTAGGGAGCGACTTGCCTCTGTTTATTTTAACTGAAGTGCAACGGTTAATGGGGAAATATTTGTTCCAGGTTACGAAAAAGCCACGTAAATTTTTAAATAAGACATTTCCTTGAAAATAGCATTGATATTAATTTGGTATACTCCCGCTTTCTCGAACCTTTAGGTATCGTACTCTATGCACCACGTGGATATAAATGAGCTCTAATTTAACATTTATTTAACAGATCAACATGGATTTTTCTGACCTGGATTCCTATGCAAACGAAAATACCTAGTGCATATAATGTAATTATGTTTGATTTTTCGTCAATGTCGATCACTATAACGTAATGTTCGTGCAACGAATCACGAGGTGCAAAATAGAACTAGCGAAATCCAATGAAATTGTTTAACATTTAGGTGCAAGAATTAACAACTTCACACGCCGTTATTCAGTGTCTTTGTCAGGGCAGTAAAATGAAGACCTGGCAGTCAGAGGTGGAGGATGATGTAATTGCACGAAACTGCGTTCCGTCTACGGCGTCTAAGTATCACAACGTCACTTGAAAACAATCTTGCTTCTAAAAGACGAACGTCAGCGTACGTAATTCAACAGATGAATAAACCCGGCTAATCTACCCGAGAAAAGTGAAAGAAATACCTTGAAATACTTTTGGATAATGTGGAGCAAATGATTTAATGACATTTTTACAATTTTACCTTATCAAAAAACATAAAAGAGAATTCATAAGTGAGTTTTATCAGCAAAGGAATATTATAATATGGACTGGGAGCGTAAGACCAAATCGGGTCAGCAGTTTATACCAATCTGACTAAGAAAAAGTCTCGAATACAGTTTTCAATAACTATCGGTCTCGAAGAGATCCAAGATGTTGCCCATTCTGAGAAAGATTAAAGGGTGCTGTAAGATCCAGCGATTAATTTACTCTTATTTTGAAAGCGTGATCGCGCAATTACCCATTATCTGACAGAATCGAAATCCCCATACGTTATAACGTCGCTAGAAAGGATTTAAATATTAATCATTTAATCAATATTTATCAAATAACACTCTGGATAACTAAATCTTTTCTGGGCTTATAAAGGTACATGTTAATTATGCAAAATTAAATAAAATATAGCGTGAATAAAAAATCAATAATTTATGCAGATGATAGACAACGAGAACGCAGAGGAGAAAATTTAATCGATTTCAATATCGGACGACAGCGCAAGTGCGAACACCATAAACTCAAAACTGAAATTTGTCGAGTTCAAAGTAGGTAAACCTTGATTTCAAGCACTAAAACAAATTATTTCCCTATTTGTGTATAGATGCAGACAGCAGCGTTGGCTAAGCGATATCCCTCCCACTGCTGTAAATCGCTTCACCGGTTAGCATGGTTTTTGTTGTTAAAAACGTTTTCTATTTATTATTAGATTGATTCTGATTTCCCAGCATTTCACCGAGCGAGAAGGATCAACGATTTTTTGAAATATATGCGACAGTTAGGCATCTAGGATGGATAACAATAAGTTTGCGTGTTGTTAGTGCAAATTTTCTTTCAAATGGAAGAGCGAGTTGTGACTGGCCAATTATCCAGCGCTACAGATATTTTGAAATGTAATCATAATTTAACCGATGCTCGTATCAAAGTCCTAAACAACGAGTTATTCTGATAAGTTTGCGACATTTTTATGGTAGTGAAACGCAAGAGAAGAAGAGCATGTAATTCTTCACAATCACATATAAATATGAGTAAATGTTAAAGTCTCACAGGAGATAAATACAGTTACGCTTTGAAAGGTTGGATGAACCACATATATTTCTCAAGTCATCAAAAATCAATAAAGGATGGGCAATAATGAAATTGATCTAGCAGTACAACTTACATTGGTTTAACAATGATTCGTGTGGAGCAAGATAACGTGTGACTTCATATAGCTTTGCGGAATTGGCAATTATATTGGATGAGAAGTAATAAGATTGTAGGAGATCGCAATAATCGTTCATTAAGACAAACATCAATGAAAATGGAAATACAATTGAAAAGAAAGTGAAATAAAAAGTTATTACAAGATCTAATAGAATGACGACATTCGAAATACAAGATTCAAAATCCCATATAAATAAGCAAATATCGAAATGCAAAACAACAAATAGCTATGCAATACCACAAGATAAGCGTATAAAATTAATCAACTCGTACTTCAATGTTTGCGTCTATGTGCTTCAATGGAGAAGATGAAGTTATTTCAATTGTGAAATTGAGAGATTATTTTTGGACCAAATATATACGTTTTGGGTAATTTGTTTGTCCAGCTGTTTGTATGAAGGAAGCACAAAGTAAATCCAGTAAATTGGAGCCAACACAGCAATATTCAAAGTGATTCA
>JACCGJ010001344.1:29926-103554 GCA_013407085.1 Atriophallophorus winterbourni | reverse complement strand
GAAATCCACCTTGGTTAACTCTGGTGCGCAGTTTTCTTTCGGTGGAGAATTGATTAAGCAGGAGCGTTGCAAACACTTTAGCATCGGTGTCGATTAGACTTATTCCGCGGTAATTGGAGCACACAGATTTATCTCCGCGTTTCGGCAGTGGTAGAATGACAGACATCCCCCAGTCTGATGGGAAAACATCAGTCTCCCAGATCGAACAAAACAGTCGATGTAGCGGAGATAATAATACGTCGGCACAGGCTTTAATAAGTTCAACGGAAATTCCGTCCTCACCTGGCGATTTACCATTCTGCATTCGTCGTAAAACACTTGATATCTCGTATTCTGATGAAGCCTCGCAGTTGACCGGGTATTCACAGCTATTTATCGGGGAAGTGAATACTGCATTGATAGATGACGGGCGGTTCAGTAGCTGACTGAAGTGCTCAACCCACTTATCTATCTTTTGATGAAGGTCAAATATCATCTGTCCTGACGAATCTCGAAGATTCGTACGAAAACCACAGCTTCCAGATGCTCTGCGAATCAGGCGAAACAGTCGTCCAAAGTCTCCTATACTTGCTGCGGATTCCATTTCGGATGCAGTTTCCGCCCAATATAGCTGACGATCCTTGCGGGCTGATCGTGTAGCAGCTCTCCTAAGAAGGCGATAATCAGATGCACCATGCCCGGGCAGAGAGCTCGATGGTGTTCTGAGAAATCCAATCTCGTCGGCGACGAGAAGCGGTGCCTAGGATTATTAGTGATGCAGTCTGAGTAGCGGTCTTCAGTCTGGACCACTGTTGTTCGACTGATGCATCACTCCCATCCAACCGCTCAGCGATATCATCAATAAGCTTCTTACGTTGGGCCGGGTTTCCTAAAGCTTCCAAGTTCAAGCGCTTCCTAGGAGTTTTCCTTTGGCAGTTTACCAGGCGAAGTCGGAGCTTTGCGCGAACAAGTGTGTGATCGGTGCCTGCTGCGTTCCCTGTTTCGGATCCACGATAGGACCTACAGTCGAGCACCGAAGACATCCAACGTGCGCGAATTACAACATAATCGATCTGGTTCGCCGTTCTACCGTCGTTCGAGTACCATGTGACCAAGTGTTTTTTGGGGTGCTGGAATTTAGTGTTACAGACGCATAGGTGATTGTAGGCCGCAAACTCGATCAGTCGATCGCCATTCGCTCAGCGCTGCCCTAGGCCAAATGTTTCCAGGATTCGGTTTGTTGCGGAATCTGCTGATCCTGTACGAGCGTTCCAGTCACCAGCCACAACCAGTACGTCGTTTCCAGCAACTCTATCGACTACGAATTGAAGTTGGTTATAAAAGTCGTCTTTTGTAGTTTGGTCGGCTGATAGGGTTGGGGCATACACCGAAACGACTGTTATATTCAAAGGGTGACCCCTCAGCCGGACCACCGCGATTCTCGGGGATACAGGCATCCATGACATGAGTGCTTGTTTAGCATGGTCGCTGATCGCTATCGCTACTCCATGCTGACCAGATCCATCCTCGGGCCCACTATAAAAAAGCCAATAAATACGATCGCCTCTGGGGACCTTGATCGAGTTGGATGCGTGTCCGGGAAGGCGGACCTCGGAAAGACAAGCAACATCTACTTGGTAGTCCAATAAAGAGCGCATCGTGATTGCTTGACTACCAACATCAAGCAGTGTCCGTACGTTCCAGCATCCCAGATAAACGTCCTTACGGATATTTATGGCCCCAGATAGCTTACTTTTCACCCTAGCCGCTGGGAGAGCCAAGGGCGCTTCGCGTCTCGGGAACGCCGTAGCAGAGAGCTGAGATATACATTGGGACATCATCATGAAGTTTCTTGGAAATAGTGTACAAGTGATGTCCCCAGCACCACTTGGTGTTTGTTCGAGTACACCTCTCTAGCCTTTGCACAGCCAAGTGCAACCTACAAGGCAGCAGGGAGTTGGCAGATAAACGCGCTGTGCGCCAGTTATCTACCTACGGGGCTTCTCTCCGGATTTTTCCTCGGGGTTTTCTCCCGAAGCCTTTCCCGCAATCGGGTGACCCACAAGGCAGTGGGGGTTTGGAGTCAGGGTTTTCCTTCCCCTAGATGGATTGCCAGTAGCTGACGAGCTCCATCTGCCCGGAGCAAACTGGTTTTAAGGCGCCAGTCACCCGCCTTCGCCCCTTCTCCTGTCAGTAAGAGCAGTTCCGCCGGGCTTGTGAAAGCCACTCCTGCAGGCCAGGAGTTGGACTTGGTTGTCAGAGGCTATTTGAGACGCACGCCACGTGGGAGCATTTTATAGATAGTAGGTGGCTCACTCCTACTACCACCACCGGCTGTGACAACCTTTGGATGTTCAAACACAGAATCACAAAGTGATTCTCGGTCAAGCACTCAAGGCGCTTATGGATGACCAAAGTAATGTGTTGCTCACATCCCCCGCACTTACACACCACTGCTGGTTCCTGGCTGTTTGCCGTCATCAGGTGGAGACAGTAAGATTAGGTTCAGTAAGCCTCGAAACAGTGGATAAGTGGTAACCAAAGTTATACTTGAATGCCACTGTTACATAGGGTTCTTACAGCGAACCACGATGTTCAGTATGGTGTTTCATTTCATATTTGCTTTTGCATGAACACGGTATCACAAACAATATCAGTAGAACAAGTGGATGATTAACATAGTCGGAACGAGCGGGCACATTCTTACGCGGATATTAGTACGACTACCTTTTCCTGTCAGGATTGTTTCATGCATAAAAGGGGAGCCTTCTACTGTGAATAAAGACAGAAATCATCGTGTTTTCCTTAACATTCAGATCAGTTCGGGGGATGTGAGCAACACATTACCTAGGTAATTTAATGTTTTTAAATTAACCAACTTCTGCACTGATAAAATTTAAACGAAATAAAGACCCGTTGCGGATGTTTTCGAGGCTCGTTCTCAATAGATTGATTTTTGAATATCAATCTGTAGTCCAATTTTCGGTTGTACGAACTTTTGTAATTTATTAAATGCATCCTACGAGTGGCTGATATCCGAAAAAAGGCTGTATTTATTCATGTAAAACTCCATTGTCAAGGATTATCTCCCTGAAAACATAGCTTCGTGCAGAACAGTTAAGGCTTCCGCATTATAGCTGAGTATTTGTAACCAACGCGTTACTAGGTTTTACACTATCATGGCAAGATGGTTTCAATGCTTGAGGTTTAATATACATTCTCATTTAGAATAATTTCAAGTAATGTTGTTGATAAGACGCTAACCTTCCTGTTTATAAAGAGGAGAAATGGAAATTATACTTTGAAATACAAGAGCAACTAGCATTTAATTTGCCAAACGAGAAAATTATGTTTACTAAAAATTTGATGTTAGCTGCAATTCATCACAAAATTAATTATTTAGTTATGATGACGATGGCAATGAGAAATTAGTCCCTTTTTGGATACTGAAATCCATTATTAGCAGAGCTCTTCAGTTTCAATGTACTTATGCGGTCCTAGGGAGATTTCTAAAATATACGTTAACTCCATCCACAAAATGTGGTTCATATTGTTTTCCGAAGATGAACAATAACGACATACTACTGCGATCCAACCTCATGGTGCAAGGAACACCAGCAAATAAGCCAGCAATTTTTTATTACCATCAACCTGCAATACAGAACCCTTCATTATGGTTGGTCATAAGTTTTGCGTTGCACAAGGTCATTACTATCTAAAACGAAGTGGGAGATAAGAGTTAGCAACGTGGATAAAGCTAGTACGTTACAAATACAGTTTTGAAGTTCGGTATTATGCAGATTATTCTGGTTTTACCAAATTTCTTTAGTCAACCCTTGTTGGTGGTGGTTAGACTCGATAAAAGTAGAGCATGGATGTACATCCACAGCTTAGGTCATGTATTTTTATGTCTATAAAATCCGATGATGTAGTAATAATCTCTTCTGTAATGTTCCAAGACAGAGGTACAGTACAATGATCGATTATCACCGTTTGTCTGCGACATGTCCTGGCTTCATTATTAGTAAATTTGTAGACTAAAATGAGCGTTCATTGTTTTTTTCATAAGATCAATTGGTGGCAGCCAAGGAGATATTTGTCAACGTCTTACTGTTGACCGCTTCCATACATAGCTTGAAACACTCCTAATTATACACACTTGTTTACAAATGAATTCAGTGGATATTCCGTGGGGTTTCATTATGAACACCGAGCACGCGCTCCAGACCAACTTTAGGTGGTGCATCAGTATTCGATACTTCGTGATCCATGTAATTTTAAAGAAAATACAGAGACTCATTAGATTGAAGCGATGAGCTTTCAATTGTGCATTGTACCGTAAAAAATTACAGCTGTATCGAAAGCCTATTATGTATCAGGGTAGCAAACATCATCAGCACATCTGCCAGCAAAAATTACGCTCGTCTAACTCTTCGAAGTCGTTAACAAGAATGACGTTTGCGAAACCCATGGTGATCAACCAAATTGTTCAGCTTCTTGTATCAAACACTATTTTCTTAGTTATGATATGTTTTAACAATTTTGGAAATGTCAAGCATAGTTTCAAATCCCAGGCATTTTTCAAGTCGTATCGAAGAAAAATCCGGAGCCGGAGTCCCGTTAGGCAGTCCGAAGTTTATTCAACTTCGTCCTGCCAGCTCCTGCGACGGCATCGTTGTCCAAACGTATCAGCCTAGCTGTTCCTTTGGTTCCAGTGGTGCCGTGGAGAGGGAGCACTTGCTGCATGGGCAACAGCTAGTTCTCCATATTGAACTGCCCTGGCGTACATCACAACGCACAAATGGAGAGGACACTCCATTCCGCTTCTACGGAAAATAACACGGGAAGCAGCAGATACCGGTTAAAAGCTATGGCTCGACTGGCGTAGAGCTAAGCGCCTGGGGCTGCTTTCGACGGTGGGAGAGACTTCCAGGTCTCATTGGACGGCTACCGCCCGCCTCAAGCTGGGCAGCCCCCAGTCAATAAGGTGCCGTCTCGCCACGGTCTGCTATCCTCATTGGGTGCATGGGGATTAGGAATCAACCGACAAGCAGACTGTATTTTTCCGCACCAGCGAATCGAAATACCAAACAACAAATGTCAGTTCTGAAACTTGGAACCTGGAACGTCCGGTCCATGCTTCCAGGATTTCATGACGACGTCTCGAATATCAGAGGCGTTAGAAAGTCCGCCGTGATTAACAACGAGCTAAAGAGGCTGAATGTCGACGTGGCTGCCCTACAAGAGACGCGCTTACCAGACACTGGTAAGCTAACAGAAAGTGATTACACATTCTTTTGGAAAGGAAGAGGTTCCGATGAGCCTCGACTGCATGGAGTTGGGTTTGCCGTGCGAAACGACATATTAAAAGCAACAGAACCGAGCAGCAGCGGGAGCGAACGGATTTGGACTCTAAATCTGAGGTGCATTACTGGTACCATTACGTTGGTCAACGTTTATGCACCGACGCTCTCTGCGACGCCTGCTGAAAAAGACGCTTTTTATCATAACCTCACAGCCGTCCTGAAAAACGTGCCACAGAAAAACTGTGTAGTGGTATTGGGTGATTTCAATGCCAGAGTTGGTGCAGATTACGAGTCTTGGCAAAACTGTCTCGGAAGGTTCGGTGTAGGTAAAACCAATGAAAATGGGCAACGCCTTTTAGAATTGTGCACACAGTTCAATCTTTGTGTCAGTAACACTTTCTTTCAAACAAAACCACAGCATAAAGTCTTCTTGGAAGCATCCTCGCTCTAAGCATTGGCATCAGCTTGATCTTATTCTTGTTAAGCGTACTAATATAGGAAGCGTGCTCCTCACCAGATCATATCAAAGCGCAGACTGCGACACTGATCATTCACTGGTCTGTGCAAAACTGAAGCTCCCCCACACGAGATTTCACCGCACCAAATTGTCTGCTAAGCCTAGGATAGACGTCACTCGCATGTGCAAACCTAATCTAACTGCGAGATTCGCAAAAGCCTTCACGGACGAGTTCAACAAGACAACCCCACTTGAATCTGCTTCAGAAAACTGGGAATTGATAAAAAGCAGCATATGCCGAGTCGCACTTTCCACTTTCGGTCCAAAGAAAGCTCGAACGAGCGACTGGTTCGAAGCAAACGCTTCTGAGATGACTGCTGTGCTGGATGAGAAACGCTCAACATTCTTGAGGTTCAAAGGTATGCCAACAGATGAAAACTTACGTCTTCTAAGAGCAGCTAGAAATAAAGTCTGAGAAGTTACCTTCTTGATCGCAAAGCAACTGTACGTATCGATGGTGTGATGTCTGGGGAAATCGAGGCCACTAGCGGTGTCCCACAAGGTTCGGTACT
Source organism: Atriophallophorus winterbourni (assembly GCA_013407085.1). Classification (NCBI taxonomy): domain Eukaryota; kingdom Metazoa; phylum Platyhelminthes; class Trematoda; order Plagiorchiida; family Microphallidae; genus Atriophallophorus; species Atriophallophorus winterbourni. Next base: position 97,240 of record JACCGJ010001344.1, on the reverse strand, counting down.
TGGTCCGGTCTACATCAACGACCTTCCGAAACTTGTCACAGCCAAAATGGTTCTCTTTGCGGATGATGTTAAAATTTGGATGCGAATCAAGTCAAGCGTGGACTGTTTGCGCTTACAAAGCGATTTGGATCTACTGAACAGCTGGTCGGAGAGAAATAAACTTCCATTCAACTTCCGAAAGTGTAAAATGTTGCAAATAGGCAAAGATTTTCCATTCTCATACAACCTTGGACCAAATCAACTGGAATGGACAACCAAAGAAAAAGACCTCGGCATATGGATTAGTGGAAGTCTGAAGTTTAGCATGCAATGCGAAGCAGTGTACAATCGAGCTAGCCGCATGCTAGGTATGCTTCGGCGGATTTTCGGACATTTTTCCGGGAATCATTCTCCATGCTCATAAATACGTATATTAACCCGGTGATGGATTACTCAGTGCAAGCTTGGGCACCGTGGCTACAAAAGGACATCAAGCTGCTCGAGAGGATCTATCACAGAGCAACTAAAATGGTTGGCTGCCTCCGCAACCTACCATATGAGAATCGACTTGAGCAGCTTAATTTGGATACACTGCTTCGCAGAAGGGTTCGATTCGATCTAATACTAACCTACAAAATAATGAACTCCAAGGCGCACCCTCTGAGGCATCTATTTCGCCTCCGGTCAAGCCATGCCACACGTACTCACCCATTTGCATTTGATATTCCACATTCCCACCGGAACTGCCGTCGGTTCTTTTATTCGGTGCGCGTTTGTTTCTTATGGAACTCCCTACCGTCACATGTTGTCCAATCATCTAGTGAAAGGATTTTCAGGAACAAACTGGATATATTTATGCGTAGTAATTCCACCCTACATCCCGTATATATAACATGATTTTTTTTCCAAACGAATATTTTTTTACCCATCATACCGACACAATACATGGCATTTTTTGCAACTACAAAACTGTCGATCTTCCTGAAGAATCAATCTTTTTTTGCATATATATTTATTGTCCTTATACGAATATCCTGTGGTGTTGTACAGCTACGAGCTTTTTTATACCATAAATTCTTGAATCTTGAATCTTGAAGACTGCAAGGCGTTGTGCAAACGACTATTGTACTGAAGTTAGCCTCAATATCCAAAAAGCTGCGGATACCGGAAATTTTCACGGTATGTATGATGGGATCAAGAGAGCCATTGGCCCAAACAAACTTAAAACGGCTCCCATTAAGTCTTTATCTGGTAAGCCGATTGTCGACAAAACTCAACAGATGGAAAGATGGGTAGAGCACTTCTCCTCCCTCTACTCTAGGGACAGTACGGTTCTACCGCATGCACTTGAAAATGTCGAACGGTTGCCGACCATTGAATATCTAGATACCCCTCCTACTCTTGATGAGCTCAATAAGGCAATCGACCGCTTAGCGAATGGGAAGGCCCCTGGTGACGACGGAATTCCACCTGAGCTCATCAAATGCGGTAGAGCAGCATTATTACAGCCTCTTCACCATTTGCTTCTTCAGTGCTGGCAGGAGGGGGGTGTCCCACAAGAGATGCGAGACACAAAGATCATCACGCTATTTAAGAATAAGGGTGACAGAGGCGACTGCAACAATTACAGAGGAATCTCCCTTCTGAATGTTGTAGGCAAATTGTTTGCTAAAGTCTTACAGATCCGGCTGCAAGTTTTAGCTGATAGAATTTACTCCGAATCTCAATGTGGCTTCCGCAAGGGAAGATCAACCGTTGACATGATCTTCTCCCTGAGACAACTTCAAGAAAAGTGTCGGGAACAGCGTATGCCATTATACGCTGTTTTATTGATTTAACTAAGGCATTCGACTACGTCAGCAGGGAGGGTCTCTTCAAAATGCTCGATCTGATAGGCTGCCCCCCAAGGCTGCTGAGACTCGTTATTTCGTTCCACTCAGGCATGAAAGGCTCAGTCCATTTTAACGGTTGCAGTTCAGAAGCATTTGAAATTCGCCGAGGCGTCAAACAAGGGTGTGTTCTTGCTCCCACGCTGTTCGGCATTTTCTTTGCTCTGCTTCTGAAGCACGCTTTTAAGACGAGAACAGAAGGCATTTACATACGCACGCGAAGTGATGGCAAGCTTTTCAACCTGAACCGGTTGAGAGCACAACCAAAGTACGGGATGTGATAATCCGTGACCTGTTGTTTGCCGACGATGCAGCCTTTATTGCTCACTCCCAAGAGAACCTACAGTCGCTAATGGACTGTTTTTCGTCGGCATGCAAAGACTTGGGTCTAACAATCAGCATGAGCAAGACCAAAGTCCTTGGTTAAGGGACTGTATCGCTACCAATCATCACTGTTGGAAACTGTCAGCTCGAACCAGTACATCATTTCACATATCTTGGTTCAACCATTGCGGATAACCTATCGCTAGACACGGAGATTGATAAGCGGATTGGCAGAGCAGCTGTCATTTGTCCCGATTGAACTCTCGTGTTTGGGGTAACCGCAAGCTGACTGTAAAGACAAAGATGATGGTATACAGCGCGTGCGTACTAAATGCTTTACTATACGGCAGTGAAACCTGGGCCACCCACGCAAGACACGAACGGAAGCTGAATGCTTTCCATCTACGAAGCATCCGTCGTATCTTGAACATATCGTGGATGGACAGAGTGACTAACGCTGAAGTGCTTTCAAAAGCTGGTCTACAGAGCATGTTCACCCTATTACGTCAGCGCCGCCTGCGGTGGCTTGGTCATGTCTATAGAATGGAAAATGGTCGTATTCCGAAAGATCTACTCTACGGTGAGTTGCAATTAGGAAGTCGACCATTGGGCAGACCGCACTTGCGGTACAAAGATGTTTGCAAAAGAGATATGAAAGCTCTTGACATTGACCCCGCAAGCTGGGAAGAACTTGCTCTTGACCGCTCACTTTGGAGGCATTGTGTAAAGCGTCGACTGCAAGCCGGGGAGGAGCAAATACAGCTCCTGGCTGCTGAACGCAGATCACGCCGCCGGCGTGCAACTGATGCAATACAACAGAGTTCTGACTATCGTTGCAAGCGCTGCGGGAGAGATTGTTCCTCCCGAATCGGACTGTTTAGTCATTCAAAAAGTTGCAAAACGTGAAATTCATGCGATGTGATGTAAAACCATGGTCGACATCGACCGACGGAGGCCAACAACAACAACGACAAATACATTTGTAACTTGGTGTTATTTGTTCCGAAATTTCACTCAAACTGTGTCAATCTCACATGCAGCAAATGAATTATCAGCCATACAATTAACACTCATACCATTTTATATGATAAGTGTCAAGTAGAATTAGAGCTATCTCTTCCGGTATACTTGATTTTATACTTCACACAACGTCGGATCTTTCTTTTGGATTGACATTATATTATAGACTCGAATACCAAAAGACGAAAGTTTGCTAACACAATAACGGATTTAATGCAACTAGACGAAGATTCTATGAAGAATAATCTAGGTTTATCGTTCGAAAAGTAAACAGACATCTTTATCTAAATAACACCATCTGAACAAGCACTGGGTTTGAAAACGAAAGACCTAATCTCGAGTTAGCCAGGTCCCTATATTTAAAACTTATTAAGTTATGACTAAGTAACAACGTGATTTTATTGCCATAGTTAATTCTCGAGTCAGTACGTTTCAAGAATTCATCCTACTCCGTAGTTTAAGTTCATTCGTTTTGAAAAAAATTGGGCAGGGGTGTTACAGCGGATAGGACATTTGACTTACTTTCAATTCAATAAAAACTGGTCTAAATTCGTTTTAAAGTTATGTAAGCTAGTGGAGTGAGCAACTGCAGAAGGTAAACTGTTCGAAGTAAAACAGACACGGACAGAATAAAAATACCTTTCTACAGTTCAGGCGGGAATGGGATACCACCAGCACATATTCATGGGTCCGATAATTTCCCAAGATTCAAGATTTTATGGTTGAAAAAGCAATTACTTTACAATAACCATGCAGTTGAACTATAGGTACAAGTGTATATGTGTATATGTGTGTAAAAAAATTCAAAATCAAAATAATTCTGGTAACGATAGACTATAAATAGTTCGGGGCATAATTTGGATTGGCTCTCAGAAAATCGTCTAGTTTTAATTTAAATATAGAAAAAGTGTTTGAGCTTACCAAATTGGCTGGCAGGGAATCCCAAGCGAAACAAATACGCACAGAATAAAAATACCTGCGACAGTTCTGACAGTTCTCGTATTTCTTCGCGTGAATAACTCCTGTAAGGGATGGTTTAGGGTTTGGAATATTTTTTAAATTATGGTAAGGTCTCCGAATCGAAGTGGAACAGATTCATTTGAGCAATCATTTATTTATAAGGCTGGCTTCGGATGCGACGAACTGGTGCATATCCCGATACTTTAATCTATTTATTCACTGAAATTTTCAAGGACGTGAACTTATATGGTATGTGGACTCTACTCGATTCCCCACGTTCATGAACGTGCATTTGTTGAAGTTAAATGGCAGTTTGTTCTCCAACGACCAGCTGTGAAGCGTATCAAAATCTGTTTATAATAGCAAACAGTCTTCTGAGCAACGGACGCAACTCCATATCTTCATGACGTCCGAAAATATCAAAATGTTAAATCGAAAAATTTCCGGTCCTTCATTGCCATAAACCAGAAATAGGATTAGACAAAGGACTGAGTCATAGAGAACTCCGCTAGTTGCTGCGATTGGTTTTGATAATTCACCGTCAACACGTACCTGGTTAGTGCGATTTGTTAGGTAGTCATTTAGCCAATTCAACAACTTTCCTGTGATATCAAGCCTTTCAAGCTTCTGCAATAGTATGCTATGGTTAGCACGATCAAATGCTCTGGAGATATTTACATAGCAGGCATGAATTGCATACCTATATCAACTGCTTGCGTTATCAGTAAATTAGATAAACAGGAATAATTTTGTCTAAATCCATGTTGTTTTCTCAAAAGCAACTGAATATTTTCAAAATGTTTAAATTAGATTGTTAAGAACGAGGCGCTCAATTAATTTGGAATCACAGATAACAGAGTAACGGTTTGGTAATTTAAAACATCGGAGCGATTTACTCCTTTATAAATAGGAGTAATTATTCCAAGTTTTCAATCGGTACGAATCACGTCATTTGTCAGTGTTTGATTAAACAAGTATGTGAGTGGTTTGTATACCGAGTTCGCGCAATGTTTCAATATGAAAGGGGTTATTCCGTTGGCCCCGGGAGACTCCGGTTTTAAGATTGAATAATGCATAAAGATCGCGTTCTAACGAGACATTTATTTCACTCAAGGCAACCGTGGCTGAAATAGTCTTATTTGGGATGTAAATTGCATGTTCTCTCGGGCTGAATACAGATGAATAAAACGTTGGTAATGCTTCAGCAGTTTCTGATGCAGTTGTTGTTGGACCAGCTGACGTGTTCACGGATTCAACTCCAGGTTTCACTTTAGCTTGTACGTTATCCATACGATAAAGTATTTGGGGGTTGAGCTAAAAATTGTAGCTGGATCTGTAAAACCTAAGCAAACAATTTGCTTACAACATTCATAAGGGAGATTCCTCTGTAATTGTTGCAGTCGCCTTTATCATCCTTATTCTTAAATAGCGTGATCATCTTCGTGTCTCGCATTTCTTTTGGGACACACTCCTCCTGCCACCACTCAAGATAATTTATGCTTTTAATGGTCTAAAAAGCAGCAATCTTAACAATAATCATAGTGGTAGAACATAAAATGTACGTGTATAAAACAAGATAAACAATTATATAAAACGGCATATATGTAGACGGAAAACGTATAATTCAATACAAATTCAAAATATTCATTTGCATGCATTTACATGCATTACACACACACAATACAAATTCGTTTAATGACGTTTTAAAGTCATGGAAGCTGGTGGAGTGAGAAAAGGTAGAAGGTAAACTGTTCGAAGTAAAACAGACACGGACAGAATAAAAATACCTTTCTAAATTTCAGGCGGAAATGGGGTACCACCAGCACATATTCATGGGTCCGATAATTTCTCGTATCTCCTGTGAAGGATGGTTTAGGGTTGGGAATATTTTGTAAATTATGGCAAGGTCTCCTCTGATTCGTCGATAAGGAAAGTGGAACAGATTCATTTGAACTATCATTTCTTTTTAGTGCTTTTTGGGATGTTGAGAACTGGTTTTGTTGAGCGGTGATATATTTACTGCATAAGATTAACATCCTTCTTAAGCCACGGAGACCATGGCTGCACACCGTATTCAATGACTGGTCCCATGTATTCATGATCCTTGGAAATACCTTGAGCGAAAATTTCCCAAATACCCGTTTGAGTAGGACATGTGTTGCTTTTAAAAGGCAGTGTTCGTTTGAAGTGATGTTTTTAAACAGGAGCGTATCCAGATACCCAAGTCTTTTTCTTCACTGCAATTTTCAAGGACATGTGAACCTATTTGGTATGTGGACCATACTCGATTCCCCACATTCATGAGCAGGTCGTAACACACATAGTCAAATAAAACAAAAAATCTAATGCACATTTTACGATGTCTCAATATTTTAGCTAAAAATCTGAGAACATTGGTAATGAGCGTCTTTTATTCACTTCTCAAATAACAATTCCGAAAAACCGATTGCTTTGTCAGTCACGTATATTTACGCACGAAAGGATACTTCGCAAAGCCTATCGAAATCTGAGAAGTGCAGCATCCGTAACACCCGAAAGCGTACTTGATGTTTTTTTATGTCAAACTGAAAAATTACAGGAACTGTTGGAATAACCCCACTCATTGCTCACTTGTTATGCAAGCGTAGATTTTATAGATGTCAATTTAACATTGTAACATTGTAAGGGGTGAAAATCCAAAGTGATCGCATCACGTCAATCGATGCAAAATCGCGCTCCTTATTCTGGCGTCTCTTACGTTGTTCACACAGGTGTCAGGTCATTCTATCCAACATTAACCGCATCACCCCCGTGTTTCACAGGTACTTGACATCTGTGTCCCCATTCAACCCTGAGGTCAACCTGTCCAACGCTACTCGCATTCACCCACAAATCCCACAACACAAGAGAGAAAGATTTTCTGGTCAAAGACGCATATTTAGCACAAGGAGAAGAACAAGACGCGCCCATCGTATGTAGGTAAATCAAGTAGCCACAACACTGACCCGAAACACGTGTGATCCGATTGTCACTTCGATCTGTCACATGTTAATCAATTTCATGCCAACCCCGTACGCTTCAAACCCTCGCCACGCATGTTTGACCGACCCGGAAGAATTGCATATCGTTCGATCGCGATTGATGTTATCCATATTTTCAAGCTTTCGAGTATGTTGTGGCTTGAACCGTTTTATTACCATCCTTCTGAAATCATCATTTTTACGATTTTGAGATTGTCGTCATCGGACTTTTCGGCGCTTCCTGCACATGGCTTGTGTCAGATGGTGGGTGTTCCGCATATCACTCGGAAGCTCGTGATTAGTCCTCATCGGTAATACACGTTGAGTCTTCACAATATCTTACATGTTAACCACAAAACAATATGAGATTTTAGAAATGAGAAATTTCGCTCTCTGAAATCAGTCTATGGCTGTTATTTGCATAAAGATAAACTTATGCGCAAGTTCGGTATTCAATGTCTCCTCATATTGTAATTCAGTACCGAGCTCACAGAAAAATGTTATGCAATTACCCGTTAAGATAAAATAGCAACCAACAACACTCAAGGCAACTCAAAAATTTTCAATCAATCATTTGTAAATGACACGAATTCCATCTATTGAATATGTGAAATAATTCCATTTACAATCCACAATTATTGTGATGTTTTCCGTTACGGAACCAGAGTCTCGAGATGTTTGAAGTGCTGCTTATTCATACACCCAAGTCCATTTTTTCCGCAGTCCGCGGAATACTGTGCTTACCAGGAGAATATTGAAACTCCAAATAGTTCCCAATGTTCAACAGTGAAAATTTTGTAACTTGAAGATTAAAAGATTTTAGTGATTAAGTTCGGAGGTTGTTCTGATCCTTCTGGAGCAGTTCACGTTCTCCTGGCTCATTGATTCTCGTCCACACTTACATATCGTCTACGAACAGTACGATTTTACACTTGATGAGAGCCGGTTGGTCTTTACATAAATCACGAAGAGAATTAGACGGATACTGAGGCACTCCATTTGCCACGACTACCGATTTCGACAAAGCACTGTTCACAGAGACTTGAACATGCCGATCAGTTAGGTAATTTTTAACCAGGCTAATATTCTGCCAGCTATACTATAACGTTTCAACTTCTACAAGCAAACACTGTGATTTACACGGTCAAAGGCTTTCGACATATCCAGGCAGCATACACAGAATGCATGCCCAACATGTACTGATTGACTCCAATCGTTAAGGGTGAGGATGTGGTTATTAAGACAGGCATGAATATCTGTGCGTCCTCAACTCAATGTTCACTTAATGAACGTTCTCCCCAGAGCAAGCTTGCTGTCGAGGTTCAAAATGATGAACATATCTCGATTAACTCAGCATGGATCAAGCTAGCCAGGCCTGATATCTCGAATTATCCGATTATTAACTTCCAGAATAATTGCACCAATCACTGAGATTTTCAGACATTTCCCAAAATGGGGTATTCTTTCACTAGACCGTTTTCTTATAGTCAGTAGCGTATTATTGTGGATCAGGAAAAGGTTAATCCTTGATTAATCGTATAAACCTTATAAAACACTACGTACTGAATACCACTCAACGCTAATTACCTAAATGTAAGCGATGTCTGACTAACTTTGGAGAAGGGATGATCATTTAGCGTTAAGTATATCCCATCTTGACTTTGCATGGCATATATATATGGCCTCCTTCGGTCAATGTCGTCCATGGATAGACATCACAATCGCATGAATTTTCATGTTCTACAGCTTTTTTAATGACTAAACAGTACATCATTTCATATATCTTGTTCTAACTATTGCGGATAACCTTTGCGTAATAGGTCAAGACTGGATCGATTGCTTTATGGAAGCCCCTCTCAAACCTTTTTGCTATAAAATAATAACAGGAGATTTAAACATACCTACACTAAACTGCGTAAAAAGTAACGATATAAGCCTGAATTCGGGCTTTTACAATGCCATCACACGATTAGGTTATGCACAGTTTGTTAATAAACCAACGTGTAATAACAATATCCTCGACCTCGACTTTATTTTAAATATCACACCTTTTAATTTGAACGTAGCACAATCATTTTTCAATGGCGATCATAATATTATATCGTTCGAATTGAGTTGCAATAATATAATGACTAGAAGTAGAAGACCATTTATCATTAGTCATCTAGACTGGAAAATCTTTGTAAGCCTCATTAAAAACGAAAAGGGGAGTGAATTTTTCTTATTGGACAATTTTACTGTAATCTCAGGAATATTTCATAAGAAAATATTGAAGTTATTACAAAAATATACTACTAGACATGTTAGACGCCTGAAACAGATTAAAGGTCAAAATAAAGAAGAGCGTGTTGCTTCCTTAACATCATGTGCTCTTAATAAGAATGACATCTCTTCTCTTTTGGCGCGTACGAGTTATCTGGCACACCAATAGAAACCTTGAACCACAAACTGATTGGTGATACGTGTACAGCCCTCAACTCCCGTGAAAAGCAGAAAGCATTATCTTCCGAATCAAGTGTGGAACATATGGAAATTTAGATGGCATAAGTTAGATCATTAGACACAATCCATCTGGTAATGAGAGCACTGTAAAATCTAAGTCTTTGACTGTTTCTGAGGAATTTATTTCATTTATCAGTGCAACTTATACTAACAAATCTTATCCAGATGTTATTACACACCTTCCATGCGATATGTTAGACACCATTACAATCAAACATAAGTAAAGTTTGTAGGGAAGTTGAATTCTCCTACAAACCTGACGAAAACGTTTTCGACCCAGCAATTTGAAAAATTTGAACTTATTACTACTTAAGCTCTTTAATGCATCTATCAAGGTAGAAACTCTTTTCATTAGAATGGAAACATTCAGTTGTTATACCTAGACACAAATCCGGATCACTACACACGATAACCAATTATCGACCCAATTATCGCACACCATTTTTATCCTGTCAGGCAGACAACCCTCGCACACTTGACATAAAAATATTTTATTTTAAACAAGCACGGATTTCCTAATTGAAAATTTTGCATCACCTGTCAACTAAAATTTATTAATTATGCAGCACAGTCAATAGCTTCAGGCTTAGAAGTCAGTTGTCTCCATTGATATTATTAAAACATTTGACAGAGTCCCGCATAATCTACTATTCGCAAAACCTTTTGCCGTTGGCCTTAAATGAAACTTGCTTTCAAATCCTTCCTCGCTGGACGGACCATCTCAAAAGATAAAAATGGCTACGTTCTCGAACTTTGCCTATTCCGAGCGGAGTCATACTATGAAGCGTTTTATGTCCATTATTCTCCTTGATTTTCATGAACGATATACAGTGGAACCCGGGTACAACGAATCGCTGGGAAGAGAGTAAAATGTTCGTTATAAGCGGAGATCGTTGTAAGTAAACCGCATTGTCAGACATGTAATTTTACCGCCGTTTTTCTGTACACGTGTAAACAAGTGAAAAATGTCTTACCTTTGTGTCTTTCTGCATGCGTGTAATCCATTTGATGATTAGATAATGCCACAGCACACAGATCACAACATTAAATCCAAGTTCATGTTATTAATAGTAAATTTATTATAAAACGAAGTAGTAAAATCATCTTGCACACACACTGACAGTCCAATCTCACGTTTTCCTGAAGTAGCTGGCGATACTCTTTTGTTTAAGTTTTGACTTCGCCACTACCTCGATCTCTCTGGCCACAAATTCAAGTTCTCTTTCGACGTCTCTTTCTTCTATCCTAAAACATCTTCTGCAGAGATCAAGAGCACTCCTGGCATCTTTCACAGACGGAGTGTCTGACTGAGTGATTGCAATTTGTCATGAGTCTGTGATTACCAATCACAGACAATTCATGTGATTTTCTTGTGCGCGCGTGCGAGTCAGTTAGCACACTGTAGGCCAGGCTGCCTGTGTCTCGCCAAGCTGTGTGTGTGTGTCAGTTCTATTCTTAACGCACTGCAGGCCACTCTTGACGGGGCGTTGTGGGTTAAAGCCAAGACAAAGCGAGTTCGTTGTATGCATGAACTTTATTGAACAAACATAGCTGTCGGGAACATGTACGGTGTTCGTAATAAGCGAGATTCGTAACAAACAGATTCGTTGTACGGATGTTTTAAATAAGCTTGCAAATAAGGAATTTATTTGGGAAATCAGGGTGTGTTCGTTCAAAGCGGGAATTCGTTGTAAGCGAGTTCGTTGTACGTGGGTTCCGCTGTACTTTCTGTCATAACACTATAAGATCTTGTTTGTAGATGATATAAAAGTTGCCATAGCCTTCCCATCTAACCGGACTGGCGACTATATATCGAAATTGAACCGGGACCTGCATGCTCTACTTTAATGGAATATTCTAAACGCACTCAAAGTTTCTACCGATAAATCTACTTTCATAAATATTAAATGTACCATTCCGAACGATTCAATCATCTCGAATAATACACCACTTCTGCCAACACGATGTGTAAGCAATTTGAGTTATCAATATTCTGGATCACTTTCATTTCATGAAAACATTTGCTACATGATATCCAAAACAAAAAGTATATAGGCTCACGTCATAAATTTCTCTGTGTACTACAATAAAAGCTAGAGTTTTACTAAATACATAAACGGATTTCATCAGATTACTGCAATATTATATCTGGCAACATAAATCAGACTGACAGTTATGATTTAGAAGGCATACAATTATCTTTAACACTATCCATTCGTACCGCACTTGCGGTACAAAGATGTTTGCAAAAGAGATATGAAAGCTCTTGACATTGACCCTGCAAGCTGGGAAGAACTTGCTCTTGACCGCTTACTTTGGAGGCATTGTGTAAAGCGTCGACTGCAAGCCGGGGAGAAGCAAATACAGCTCCTGGCTGCTGAACGCAGATCACGCCGCCGGCGTGCAACTGATGCAATACAACAGAGTTCTGACTATCGTGGCAAGCGCTGCGGGAGAGATTGTTCCTCCCGAATCGGACTGTTTAGTCATTCAAAAAGTTGCAAAACATGAAATTCATGCGATGTGATGTACATCCATGGTCGACATCGACCGACGGAGGCCAACAACATCCATTATCTCGAGTTCGGATAAGCATACATATTAATAAGATGTGAGGCCTTAGGATTAAGACCACTATGGTTTCGTAGAATACGACAAAATTCATTGCTTTTTTACAAAATATTGAAAAAGATAACATCAATATTGATTTACAATTCGATTCCAAGAATTCTGAAGCATAAAATCTTAGCCATAGAGTTGTTAGTGGAGTCCCACAGGGTTCCGTACTCGGACCGCTACTTTTCCTCATTTTCATCTATGATTTGGCAGCGTCGCTTAAGTGTCCCTGCTACATTTTTGCAGATAATGTCAAGATTATCGGATCACTGGATGAACAGAATCTTCTTGGGGATATTGAAAAGGTCATTAAGTGGTCTGCTACATGGGATCTACCAGTTAACTTCACTAAAAGCTATCTCTTGTCTAAAGTCACTAAGAAGCTAGAGGTTGCTTGACCAGATGGTATACTTGAGATAAATAGGGTGCCGAATGTTCGTGACTTAGGTATAGAAGTTTCAGGGGACTTTAAATGGGGTGATCAATGCGCAGCTGCTGCACAACGCGCTAGGAGAGAGCTTTTTCGCCTTCGTTCAGTTTTATCCTGCAGGTCCCCAGAGGTTTTCATACCATTATACAAAGCGGTCGTTCAAGTATGATCACCTTATTTGGAAAAAGATATAGCCAAGCTGGTAGGTGTTCAACGTTAAGCTACTCGTATGATTGTAGGGCGATAGGGTAGGTCGTATGAGGAATGATTGCTGACTTTTTATTTCAATGTTACACCCCTTTTCAGCCTAGCCAAAATTGGTAGTAGAGATAACGTTTGCCCTAAACCAGCAGAGGCCAAACTCAACGAAATGGAAAGAAAATCAAGGGAGCGGATAAAATGAGAGAGGGATATTGCTTTGGAAGAAATCAAAATTAAGATAAGAGATAAAAGTTAGAAAATCCTATTTTTGAAAATCCTATTTTGCATGCCATTCGCTTCCACGACTATAAGCCGTTTACAAAATGGTATTAGTATCGAGGATCCATTGAACGTGCAGAAACTGGACATTTGCTCGCCTTCAACACCGTTTGCTCAACAGTCAGGAAGGAATAAGACTTATGCAGATGTGACGTCGAAGGGTCTACACAGTGATCCGGGCTATGAAATATTGTCACGGCGATTGAGCAAAATAGAGGCTCAGCTACATGTAGTGGAAGAATTACCTACTTCTGATAATGCTTTTAGATCTCCGGTCTCAAAAAAAGCCACTTTTGGATTCTCGGAAGAGATGCCTTATTATGGTAAATGTTCTTGAGCAAACCGGGGACATGGCTGAAATACGCTTACAGCAAGAGCGAACATTCCTACAATCAACCTTTTCAAAGCTTTTTGATCATGGAGAGGAAGGAGTTATCATCATTTCTGCATTCCGACTTGGCCGGAAGAAGGAGGATGATAAACCGCGGACGCTGAAAATTGTTTTAGCTTCAGATGAGCAAGTCCAGATGGTACTAAGACGAGCTCATCGTCTTAAGGGTGAGCCATTTAAGATACTACGCGATTTATCTCCTGAAAATAGAATCAAAATGAAAACAGCTACCCAAGAATTGCGAGCACGCAGGGAAGCTGGCGAGGTTGATCTCCATATTGTGGATTTTCGGGTAGTGAGGAGGAGGCCGCACATTCGTTGGAAGCCGCTGTCAATTCAACCCCAGTTAATCATTCTGTGAAGAGATTTCGAGTATTGCTTTTCAATGCGAGGAGTCTACGCAATAAACTTGATGAGGTTAGTGAAATTGCCTGTCGGCGACAGCCAGATATCATTGCTGTTACGGAATCGTGGTTAACAATGGATATATCTGATATGGAGTGCGCGCTACCACACTATACGCTTTTCAGAAGTGACAGAGTAGCTTCGAGATCTGCCGGTGGTGTTGCCGTATACTTTAAAGAGCACCTGATTTTGAAAGTATTGGAAAGGTTTCAAAATGATGCTGGAAATGCCGAAAGCCTCTGGTGTAAGGTGAAGTCTAGCTCTGGAGCTGCATCACTTGGGGTCATTTACCGCTCACCTTACGTTCCTGTGTTATGTGATCAAATCAAACGGTATGGTATCACTGGTGACTGTATCGTTCTTGGAGACCTGAATGCTCCTGATATAAACTGGGCGGATTTAGTTTCGAGGGGTGAACCGTTCCAACGAGAATTCCTAGATACGATTTTGGAGCTGAATCTGGTGCAGAATGTAAACAATCCTACGAGGATATGCGTCGGGCAAGTTCCTTCGATATTGGATTTGGTGGTCACACCTAGATTCTCTGATGTTACGAATCTGTTTATTGAGACCCTCATTGGCTGCAGCGATCACTGTTCTTTATGGTTCGTTTGGAATCGGGGTCTTCAACCGAGAATACGTACGCATGCCCGGAGAAACTACTGGAAATTAGACACAACGAGTCTAATCACGTCTGCAAACTCGATGGACTGGTCACTCTCTCTATCTACGAATGTTGATATCTGTTGGTTGGACTTTTTGGGTAAAATAAGATCGCTTGAAAATCATGCCCCATGGATGAATGGAAGATCCCCCGCTAAGTGACCGCCGTGGTTTGATAACGTTATCCGCAAATACATGAAGGAAAGAAAGCAGTTATGGCGGAAGTTTTGTTCTAGTGGATGCACCAATGACTATGTAACCTACAAAGTTATCCGCAACAAGTGCACCTACCTCAAAAGAGAAAAAAGGCAGAACTATGAAACTCGCTTGGTGGACGAAGCCAACTCGATGCCGAAACGCTTGTTTGCGTACATGAGACGTAGAACGAAAGCTTCTCAACGAGTACCTTGCTTGAGATCTATGGGAGGTTCGACTGAACATGAAGATGAACGTAAAACAGTTCTTCTCGCCGCTCAGTACAATTCGGTTTACACAGAGGAGACGTTTCCCATTCCTCTGCTTCATGAGAGCAACGCCGAAATGCCGGATATCTCGATCTCGCCAGAGATGGTGCAGTATTTACTAGAACGACTCGATGTACACTCAGCACCTGGCCCGGACGATATACACCCAATGCTTTTAAAGGTTTTGTCTAGTATCATACATAAACCACTGGCGCTAATCTTCATTTATCCCTGAGGTATGATAGGTTACCTAAAGATTGGAAGTACGGCATTGTCAAACCAATGTATAAGGGCGGTGAAACCAGTGATCCGGCTAACTACCGACCGGTTACCCTCACTTCGGTAGTTGTGAAGACTCTGGAAATACTGCTGAAGAAACAGATTGAAGATTTTCTCCTTACAACCAGTCAGTTAACATCTGCTCAACATGGTTTTACGGCAAGACGATCATGCTCATCCAATCTCATCACTGCTCGCGAGCACTGGTGTGCTGAACTTGATCTGGGTCACCCGGTAGTCACTGCCTTCATTGACTTCAGTAAGGCTTTTGACCGTGTTCCATTTCAACGTCTATTGCTAAGCTCCGTGCTCGTGGTGTAAAGGGACCTGTTCTAACTTGGATTGAAGACTTCCTTGTTGACCGTTATACACAGGTCGAGGTTAACGGAGTCAAATCGCAGGTTGCACATCCAACTTCCGGGGTTCCGCAAGGATCTGTTCTCGGCCCGTTACTTTTTAAAGTATATGTTAATGACCTCCCCGACTCATTAAATACGAATTGTCTACTTTTCGCGGATGTTCTGAAAGTTTGGGGTACAGTAAGCTCTTCTGCTGATAATACCATTTTTCAGAACGAATTGAACAAATTGCTTGATTGGACGGTAAAATGGCAGCTTCCTGTAAACCGACAGAAATGCGCTGTCATGCTTTTGGGGCCAAGCACGCCTGAAGGTGCGTACTTCCTCGGGGATCATAAACTGAAGTGGGTTGATACTGAACGTGACCTGGGTACAATTGTGACTCGGACACTTAAATCGAAGGAGGATACGAACAGAAAAGCTGCTGCTGCAAACCGCGCATGGTGGGCTATTAGTCGGTCTTTTTCGGTGATTACTCCACAGATGTTTCGCATTCTTTATTCCACATACGTGAGACCAGTTTTGGAATATGGTTTGCCAGCCACCTATCCTCAAACTAAGGGAGAACGTGACCAGTTGGAAAAATTGCAAAGGCGGGCGACGAAACGAGTACAAGGATTGAAATCAATTCCTTATGTAGAGAGAGTTCAACGCCTCAACCTCATGTCGCTCAGTATTCGGCGTGTGCGCTACGACCTGCTGCTAACTCGTCGCATATTACTGGGAGCTTATGGTGACGAGCTGCGCGAGTTTTTCCCTCTTGTGACGGACTCAAGAACCCGTGGCCATGCTCTAAAGCTTCAAAAGCGAAGGACACTTCGCCTACCTCAGGGATTCACGCTCTCAACAAGAATTGTTAACTTTTGGAATGCGCTTCCGGAAGAGGTTATCTCAGCGAGCTCTGAAAACCAATTCAAGCAACTTTTGGATAAGGTGTTGCCTGTAATCACGGCGAAGCTGAACAACGCTGGACAGGATTTCTTCAACTGAGGTTCTCCTGGACTATGTTGCTGATATAAAGAGATGCGGCTTACAAGGGCTTGACCCCCTGTCGTCTATCAAGAAGAAGACGAAGAAGAAATGATGTGTCTTCAATCCGATGACGAATTATTTACAAAAAATAATTTCGCCACCGGGACTCAAACCTGCGACCTCAGGACACTTAGGCGAAGCACATGACCAATACACCACTAGCTAACTGACGTATTGTCTAAATTAAAAGTAGTTAGATAGACTTTTTATTTCAATGCTACACCCCTTTTCAGCCTAGCCAAAATTGGTAGTAGAGATAACGTTTGCCCATATTTTCGCGTTAGCAACAAATAGGAATACATGGGTAACTATCGTTCACATAAATATAAATGGATAGCTCAGTAAAAATAATTGATGAAACTGCATAATTTTTTTCAAACTAACCGTAAATGTATGAAATATAGAAAAGGTATTAATCACTGTTTGTGGGCAAACGTTTTTCTCTGAGCTATCCATTTATATTTATCATGCAAGCTACTATGTGAAAGATTGTTACCCATCTATTTCTATTTGTTAATAACGCGAAAATATGTAATTATGTTCGACCTTAACATTTGAAAAATCACTCTTATGGTATTTTTGTTCACACAAACAAATGATCTGCGTTGAATGATATGATTTATTCAAGACAATTGCGGAATGCATTGAAAGATTCCCTCAACCTCCACACTCGATTCCTCAGAAATCGGCTATTTTATTTTCACCTCTCACCGTGCTGGTGAAGATAAACTGCTTTTTCTTTTTCCAGCATCGGTTATTACGCGGTGCTGCCTAAATACAATCCGAATAATCTCTTGGCGACGTCATCGTCAAAGATTTCAAACGGAAAAAAGAAAAAACGATTTGGCAGTGGTGGGTGTCTTTCTGTAGCTTTCCGCAAAAAGAAATTGTGGACGCTGGACTGGCTTGTTAGCCACATACTGCCCTGAGCAATGTGAACTGAACTGAACTAATTTCCGAAAGTGCCATAAGTCGAACATTGGAAATGTATATACTCAATATTCTGTTGATCCGCACATTCTCTAATAACGCAGTGAACAAAAGGCGTTGGTTTGGGATAACTATAATTTTATAGATGTCGATCGAATTCAAAAATATCTATCAGTAAACCTCACAGAAATCTCACTTCGGAATCCAATTTTTTGATTGATTCACAGATCAGGCGATTTGAAGTATAATAAAAACTTACATTACAAAATTTGCAATTCAAGCATAGTGACTACGGCTTAAAATGTTATTGCGATTCTGCAAATAATAAAGCATTTAGTTATAAAACTCAAACAGAAATCCGACAATGATCAAACAGCAAGATTAAACATATTTGAACTTACTCATTATATTTAGACAACCGCAAATCAGTCTTTGCGATCCTTATTCAATCTACGGGCTGGCATAAGAGAATGACTCACATTTTGACTTTGACTGTACCTCAATCAAGACGTAAATATAGACCACTTTTTTACATTGTGAGTTTGTTCCACGTGGAAAAATATACCCTAGGATGCTGTGAGCTCATGGAATCAAAATATATTTAAGAATAATGTAAATGCGTTTTCTGCCCTTTATTCATGCTTATAAAAAACTATACATCTATACCACAAGAATCTACATATTACTCACCCCTCTGCTAACGAAAACTATTGTTGTTAATTGATTTGAAATATTTCTTTATATTTGGAAAGCCGAATCTGCATGCAGTTCCATCACACACTAACATACACACAAATCTCACGTGCGGTTTCATGCCGTTTGCACACATTAGATGGGGTCAATACTATCTGGATCGGTATATTTCACAACCGCAAATTGTTACCTCGAATTCGTTAGCGTATCTCTCTTTATATATGAATCTTCTTAAGTTGAATGCTTACCGAGCTGAAGAGAGTCTACAGCTTTGGCTATTAGGAAGCGTGGTCCGTAAAAATGCACGTTTCTCGATGATTTCATACGAACAAGAAATGTTTTTTCTGTTCTATGTTCTTATCTGCAGCTTGGTACTAAAAACGTTCTGTCCGCTCGATTAGCTCGTCGGTTACCAACAGTATGGCGCCAACTGAACTGAAGTGAACTGACAAACGCTGGACCTGGAGACAAATCTCATATCATTTTGTTGAAACTTGTTAACGTGAATCCAAACGCGTAAGTCGCTTGACCCGAATAGCATATGGAATCTGCTAGATAATATTCGATTGCGTTTCCATTCGCCACTAAGGCATGTTTATCGTGTTCACATTTAAATGGGTTAGAAAAAGCTGTTTGATGACACTTCAAGACCAATTCTGGTTGAATTTGTCTTGCAATCTGATCGTCATCATTCCTATGTAAATTAAGTTGACACACATGCATCCCATTAAATCAACTCGCCGATTTACATGATGAAAAAAAGAATTCGTTAGTTCAACTTGGCCTCGCAACAATGTATGTTATAATAGAGATCGCTATTCTCTAAAAAGAAACGTTCTATGTTATCTACCGATATGACAGACGATTCAGTGAATGAAAAATTTAGTTATTTTTTGACACTGGAATTCCGCAGTTGGGGATTTGGAACAATCGCGTTACCATTAAATTGCAGGCCACGGAAAAGCGATTTGACCCTTCTAAGCAGCACACCGAAAAGTGCCAAATCTTTATTTATTTCGCCTGAGAGAAAGCAGGACGGATTATTTATATATCGCGTGACACCGTCGCTAGAGTGTTATAAGAAAATTCAAGTCATTTCCGCAAAAAGTGATTTAAACTCTTCATCTTAGCGCATGAGTATCAACCGCATCTTATAGCACTAAACGCATCTTGGCAACATGTTTTAAACCAAATTACAGCTTTAATTTGTAACGGTTAATCTAAGGTCAGATGTAATAGACCCGGTGCACTCAGCAATGCTAGTGCTGCCCGTTTTCACTTATGTTTTTGAGCCGGGGAATCCAGGGTTATGCTTAGCACGCACAACATCGGAAATATATTCTGTCGTATTCAATATTATAACCAATATATGGTCATAACATGCGCCTTTATGAACTCTTATACTGGATCGCAGGACTTGTAAAGTCTGTTGCACACGATTGGCTTTAGGAATATAGTCGGAGATATTTTGCATATCACTTATGCCAACATGAGTTGTTCATCTAAAAATATATCTGGGGACTCCATCGAATGGAATCACTTGCATCACATGAGCAAATATATGAGTAAACTATTGTTCCATCAAGATTGCTTACCTTCAATTGTATTTCTTCTATATCTTCAAAAAATAAATGGTTTGACATGTGAAAATATGATTACATTATGATTAGTTTTCATATTGTACGCGGGTATTATAGGCATTTTATTTAACTATGGCTTCGCTTCAAACACGTAGACTGGGAAGCTCTCGCAGATAGGGAAAATGATATTGTTTCATCATGCAGATGCCGATATTGCAACCTACTGGCAGCTTAAATACAATTGTATGTCCATATTATGAAATAGGTTTGCTCTGTTGTCGCACATACAATGGTCCTTGAAGAAATATAAAATGGTCAGGTATAAGGCGGTTGAAACCAATCTCAAGGCGGTGGAACACAGTTTGCGCGCAATATAAAGCAGTGGCCAAAGCGTGAATACAGTCATGCACAATCCAAAGATAAAACGCCAGATCAAATTAACATGCTTTACCGCAACAAGGGACCTCAAATAGTCTCATAATCAGAAAAGACGTCATCATTTGTTGAACATTTCTAGTTTGTCCGGCCGCCGAATTGATCCATCAAAATGAAAATAATCAAAAGGTCGGATGGGGCAACGTTAATCAAGGAATATATTTCACTGGTGATAAGGTTGAACAAGCTCTTTTAGCAACTAAACCACACAAATCTGATGATTTACACGATATTCACGCCCAAATGATTATGAATCTGGCACAGCTAATTGCAGAGACCGTGGCTCCTCTATTCAATGCTCCTTTGCAGCATAAATTTATTCCAAGTATTTGTTAGGTCGCTGGACTGATTCAATAATTAGTAAAATCCCGGAAAGACTTAATAGGGATCGAGTCTGTCGCGATATAGTTGATTTATAGTTGATGAACACTGTTCAGCATAGTTTCGTTGAAAGAATATCGTGACTAACCAACCTCTTGTGTTGTGTAATGGAGATAATCAAAAGGCTAGAAAAAGGTCGACAGGTTGAAGTTTTTGTTACTTTGACTTTTGTGAAGTGTTTGACTTGGTCAACTTCAGATTGCATGCAACAAATTCGGTTATATGGGTATCGGTGGATATCTGATAAAATGGATAAAAAAATTCTCAGGCAACAGATACTTTCGTCTCAAATATAAAGTTTGTTTGCAGAGTATCTTATGTATCAGGTTTCGGACTGCATACATTTTCTAACTTTAGCGATGGCTTGGCAGCGGCGCTCAGGTTTTCTTGGTATATTTTGTGAGTGATGTCTCATTTATAAATTCACGAAATGCACAGGGTCTTTTTAAAATGTCGAAAAGGTCATCAAGTGGTCTGCAATATGAAATCTAGCAGTTAACTCAACAAAATATTTCTCCAGTCTAATGTCGTTCAAAAGCTTGAGTTTTATTAATCAGAAGGTATTCTTGAGATTAATTGGAGATTAATGACTCATGTATTTAGGCTTCAGCGTAAGTTGAATTAGCTTATCCATTTTTAGCTGCCGCGAAACGCGCAAGGAGAGATTTTTGCCTTTCCTCAGTTTTATCTAGCAGATATACAAATGTTTTCTTATCACTATACAAAGTATTTGTGAGACCACACCTCGAGGTTTGTCTTTTAAGCATGATCACACTATTTGGATGAAGATATTGCAAGCGCCAGATAGTCGTAGGACTAAGAGGCAATCAGTTAGGTTGTAAGAAAAACGATTGCGCAATCTAAATCTTTTCTCGCTTGGAAGTATGAAATTTGATTAAAACCTTCAAAATCCTGACCAGTTAAAATGCTGTCGATTCTAGTGAGATTGTTTCCGCGCCAATTGTAGGTTCAATAGTTCAATAGTGTATTACGGTGTAAGGACACAATGGTAAATTGCTCTATGGGTCAAAAAAGGTAAGAAAATAATGTTTAGGAATCCAAGGCCTTATAGCGGGCCACATTCGCATTTAGCCTGCACCACCAATAGATTTTTGTTGCATTTATACGGGTAGAAGTTAACCCGGGACACAACTACCGATTTAATCGTCCGGAACTGGGTCAGTTGAAACCACGTGCGTTCGAACTCTCCATACTGAGATTTGGAAGAGCAATTAAACTAGGCACTCGATGCAACAAAATGAAATTAGAAAGGCGATATGTTAGTACTAATCTTGTGAGTACTACTTCAGTAAAAGTGTGTAGAGGACTATCAACGTCTGCACTACCCAAAATACAACAAGAATTTACTCGAACTCACTATAGGAACAACTTTTCAGCGAATTATCCAATGAGGTCCAATGACAGCTAGTTAAATCACCATTGAAAAATTTAAGAGATGGAATCCAAGGTGAAGAATGCACAAAAACTTAGAGTATTCGTTCTCACAATTCCCACACAAAGCATCACACACAAACTTCGCGATTACGTCAGAATACATAGTCTAGAGTTTGAAATTCTGTATAGTGTCAAAAAGCGTATTTTTGAAAGCATTTATTGCTATAAAACTAAGTAATGCTGGAAATGAATGAATAAACAAAAGAAAATGCTAATGTCAAAATTTAACATTTCAAAAAGCTAATCACTAAATGGGTAATAAATACATGAATCGTCTGCCCAAAGAGTTTGAATATTCCACTATAATATGGTGGCTCAAGAAGGAACTGAGTAGATGTATTCTTTTTATTCCCTTATTTTTATCCATGATTAAAGTGTTGTCATGTTCTTCATATTTATTCGGGAACACTGAAATGTTTTCTGACCTATTAGTGAGGAGCGCTTCTTCATTGCATTCTAAATTACTCTCATGACAAAAGTCATCCAGGAAGATATATTCAGTTCAGTTCAGTTTGCACAGGACAGTATGTGGCTAACGAGCCAATCGAGCGTCCAGAATTTTTTTCGGTGGAAAGCTGCACAGAAGCAACTACCACTGCCAAAGCGAAGTGGAATACCACCGAAAACATCTGAACGCTCGATTGGCAAATGAGCTACAATTTTTCATATAAAAACGAACTTCACCGAAATAATATACTAAACAGAACTGAAGAGAACTGAATTTTGTTTATACGCTGTATTATTGTTCGAAATTCATCCATTATGTGAGTTAATCGATTATATGTGCAAAATGATTAAAATTTCTTCTTATTGCCTCTACTATAGCGCAACAAAAGTTATTAAAGGTATAGAGTGCGACGTGTGTCTGCGCTGGGCACATCCCAAACGCTGTGAACAGTCGCCAGCTCACTTCCCGTTAATTCAGCCCATCGATGGCTTACATGGCTATGCGCTGACTGCATGAAATCCGCAGAAACATTGGTTTTGGAGCCCACAACCTTCGCCGGAGTAGCTACGTCTGTGCTCACGTCTACCTCAAGGCACCATACGACTCTCTTGAGACCACAGAAAGCGAAATAATCGACATCCTCCTGTCCTCTGAAGGCTCCCTGGAAGCAAATTAGCGCAAATCGAGGGTTCATACTAGCCCGACAAAGGATGTTCATGCGCTTGTTTGGGACGTCCACAACTTAAGAAACGTGGTTGCTGAGGTGCGAGCAAGAAGCCAAGGTAGCTCAACACGGTCAAAAATGTCTTAATCTTTAAGCAGGTTGAGCCTCTCATCCGAAACTCAAAGGCTCGTAAGGAAAGTGACGCACGAATGCCTTCGACCTGCTCCGTGCTTCGTGCATGCCTCTTACTACTATGCTGGAGCGAGTTTACCGGGTCGACAAATGGAAGGGTAGCACAAACGAGGCATCAACCAGATCGCCGCGGCAAATTGTAGTCGAAATCGCTACTAATTTCTTTCAACTCGAAAAAAATTATAATCCATGAGAGAGCGCCACCGTCGCGCTACGTCCTTCACAGGATGAATCGTAGTTAGGCTGCAGTGACTCAGGCCACGCAGATGAAAATGGATGCCAAGAGTTGCCATCCGTTTAAAAACACGAATATCTGTCCTGAGGAAATGAAGCATTGAAAACCGCGAACCTCAAGTATTATACCCGAGGACAAAGAGCTTTCAGTTAGCTCGAACACCCGTAGTCCGGCTCCATGTGATAGTGCATTTCTGTTCTATACAAGCAATAGAAGCACTAGAAAAAATGGGCTTAACCCCTCTGTATATTTGTCGACACCCACTACAATATTGTAGGTGTCACGGAATCATGGTTGTCTCATGATGACATTGTAACGACTGCAATATCTGAAAGGTTTAGCGCCGTAAGAAGCGATCGACCTCTTGTAAGCTAGCAGGATGGCATTGTGATAATGCTAATCGTTTCGAGAAAATTATTTCTCTTTGTTCAACAAACGTGCAGTTAACATCTGCCTTGCTCATGCATGGATGCACGTGTATAGTGGTAAGCTGCGTCTACCGTAGTCAGAACAGTTGTTCGGAAGATGCTCTTTTACAAATTAAGCTTACGTCTCTTCTGGCCATAGAACCAAGTGTTGTAATCTTCGGTGATTTTGTAATTATCTATTTGCAATTATGCAATAATGTCAGGTTGTCTAGGGAACCTGAACATCATCATAACTTGATTATCTTTTGATAACTGTGCTTCACTTTTTATCAAATTTTAACCTGATGACCTCTCACATTGCTGGCGGGGAGAATGTGTAGTCCTTTTCCAGTAAATCTACCTAAGAAATCTAAGTTTTGCTGACTTCAAGATTTCACCAGTGAAGTTCGATGTCAGCGTGTTCCTTAACGTAACAGATTCAATGCAATCGGGAAAATGATTTCCAATGCCCTAGAATTCATGGCAGTTTATCCTTTTATACTAGTGCCTTACCACTACCCCAGTGTCAAATAAACTTTACCTTGTTCATTATGCAATACCCACTGATTGATTTACAAAAATTTCAATGTTTTAATTGATTCTGTTTATTCATTTTTCTACGCAATAAGGATATTAACCTTTGCTTTATATTCTTCTTACATTTGTTCTGCTCACCGTCTTGCACTCATCTTATTCTTTCGTTTGGATACTCGATCTGAATGAAGTCTCATTATTAATGAATATTTTAGAGCATTCTCATACCATTTTAGCCTGCCATTTTCAATTTTGCGAACGTCAATGGTGGTCAGCCTCAGTCTCCCGTAGCTCACGTCACCGAGACGCAAGATTGGTGCGTAACAAGCTTACTTCTTCATGTGGGACTTTGGCCCGTTATAGGGAAGTTCGAAATATCGCTGTTTCCAAGATTCGTGCTGCAAAGTTTTCTTTCGAAATGATTTTCACCTAAGAGGCCATTACTCATCTTAAACGATACTACAGCGACGTTTGATCTGAATGCTCAACACAAATGGTTGTAGGTAATTTAGTAACAGACGATGGCTCAGCCAGCATTGCAAGCATAGAAAAGGCACACTTGTTTTCCTTGCATTTTCAAAGCGTGAAACGTCTAGATGATAACTCGAACGCCTCTGCGCTATCACTTTATTGTGCACTCACTGAACGCCCTCTCTAAACTGACCATACATTCGAGGTACACAATATCGAGACTATATTTTCCATCCTAGCATACAATTAGTCGGCATGGCTCGATAACATCCATGCACAAATGATCAGACTGCTAGCTCCTAGGTTATCTTCGCCGATGCATCAACTATGAAAATTAACTATTAGCATTGACAGTTGTCTAGCTTAGGAGGAGGAAACTTAGGGAGCACTTATAGGGACCTTTAAAGTTGTCAAATGATTAAGAAATCTCGAATTCGATGACTGATTTCGGTCATCTTCTTTGGTTGGTACACGAGGCAGTCTTAAGCTAAGTAAACAGCACACCAGGCTGGAATCAAGGACGCAATTCTTCAGCATCCGTGTAGTGAACGCGCAGAACGCACTCTTCACGCAACCAATCTCATCAGCTCCAGTAAATGCTTTCAGACATCGGCTGCACGAACGGTGGCAGGTGCTCTTTTCGGAGCATTAACCTTAAGATTAAACCCATCCCCATTTATTGTGAAAAACAACAAAAATATTAGGAAAAACGTTTAGACACTCAAAAAGCGTTTCTTTTCCATTTTTCTTTCGTTTTTGTCAAGGTAATTCAAGGGTTTTAATGGTTTAAAAAGCAACAAGCTTAACAACAACCATCGTCTTTTCATTCGATTAGACATGCATCATGCATTAACGCCCTCGCCTTTCGGTGATGAGACATCTCTCATTTTCCGTTCACAAATATCCATGCCTATGCTTCCTGCGAATCAATCCTGTTAGTGGCTGGTGTTTTCAAGCACACATTTGAAATATTGTGGGCAGTCGTTTCGACTTGGTCGACCATCGCCCTCTTGCGCTTCTCTTAGAGTATGGTCTGCACAATACAGGCATTTGCATATTTATTGCTAGTGAAAACGTCTAAGTCGTTACGAGCATCCTGACTTGCTACAAGTCAGCATTCGCAATTGCTTGTCTCTATGTTACACCAGGTGCAACCTAGCAGGAGATTGAGACGCACGATGCGTTGTTTCAATCAGCTCCCAGCGTACTCATCTTAGATGATTTCAACCATCCAGACATAGATTGGGTCGTCCCTGTAGGTGTATTCACCGAGCAATTCGGAACGTTTTTCGAATGGCTTAATGATCATGCGTTGCATCAGCATGTGACTGATCTTACGATGTTTCGTAAAGGATGCACTCAATCAACTCTCGAACTGGTATTGTTGTCCTAGCCAAAAGCCGTTAGTTTTTTAAAATACCTACCATCGCTCAATAAAAGCGACCAAGTAATTATAAGCTTCGAAGCAGTACTGCGTTTTCACAAACCTATTCTCGCCCTAGACGCAATTTCAGGCTTGCATACTGGGGTGTTCTCCTACAGACTTTATAATTTTCCCTTTATTTCTATAACGATTTCAGTGTTAGTGAAAGGGATAGATTTTGTAAGCATCAAAACAAGTTACAAGATAAGTATGCTCCGCTGTGAGTTGTGAGAAAGCATCATTAGCCGCCCTAGTGGACTCTTTGTGTTCGTCGGTCTACCCGTAAACAAGATCGTTTATGGCGGCAATATACGCTATCTCCCACATCTAGTTCTTGGTTCCGCTACAGAACCGGTTGGAACGCTTGTGCTAAAATACAGTGTTTTCTCAAAAATGAGTTTAGGTTATCCTCAGCTAGGGATGATAAATCTAATCTAAAGCTTATAGCTACGCTTAATAAAATTGCAAAACCAGGAGAAGTATTGGAGATTAGAAACTCGTGGACGGAAAAGTAGCCGATACCGACATGTCTATGTCAACTGCCTTCTACGTGTTCTTCAGTGGCGTTCAGAGACGTGATAATTATTCAAATGCTTCGTCTAGATAGTTTAATCTACTACCTGGTTCTCTTGCACTAGATGAGCTATCGTTCAATGAAGCTGAGATGTATGAAGCACTATTTCAGTTCGCGTAAACAAAGCTGAGGGACTTGATGATATCCACTCAATTATGCTAAAACAATTTCGCTGCAGGGATTACAGAAACTTTATACAAACTTTCCAATTCATACTTGAACCTTTGAGTGGTTTCTAGTCATAATAGTAACAATACACGAAGGTGGTTGCAGGTCAACTCTTGGTAAATATAGACCAGTCAGGCTGACTAGCATCGTCTCGAAAGATTTGGATCAACTACTGCATGAAAAAATCTCTCAGCATCCTTTTCGGCATTCTTTAATGAGTGTAACTCGACATGGATTTCTCGGAGGAAAATCGTGCCTGACTAACCTAATTTTTCTCAATACTGCAATAAAACGGATGGATGAATGGAAGCCCATTAAATCCCTCTACCTTGACTTTAGCAAGGCTTTCGATTCCGTAAATCACCACCTTCTTGTAATCAAACTAGCAGCAAAAGGCATACGGTGTAATCTACTTGCTTAGATAAAGGCATTCCTTCTAGGCAGGACATTCAGATTTTGGGTAGGATCTACGCTGTCTAATCAAACCGACGTGATGAGTGGGGTACCACAAGGGTCGGTACTCGGTCCTCTTTTATTCCTGATATTTATTGATGACTTGTCGTCTACATTTAAGTGCTCATGCTTTATTTTCGCGGATGATGTGACGTTCATCTGATCGACGGATGGAAATACCCTTATGCACGACCTTGAATGGGTCATAAACTGTTCATTTCAGTGGGACCTCCCACTTAGAAGAAGAAGAAGAAAACTTTATTCGCTAAAACGAATTTTCAGTTAATCAAAATAGTTTAAACACAAAATTTCAATGCGAATAAGAGGGACGTCAAACTTTGATGGAAAAATTCGAGATTGCCAGTCACATTCAAATCCAAAACTGTTTCGGTTTCGTCTGCAGTCATTCGGCTTTTTGATTGTGATGGAAGTTGGTGGAAAGTCATGCTGCACGATTTTTAAACCCCCATGTATAAGTTTTCTCTCTCATTTTTTCGATCGGCGCAGAGAATTCCCCATACTTCAAAATAAAAATATTGCGCAGCATTTAAAGCGTGCGGGGTATCAAACGTCCACCGTTAACATGTTCGCGACATGTTAAAACGTTTCAAAAACAAAAGGTTCCGTGTAGACTGAAAACTAAAAACGCATGAAAACAATAATTTTGAGCACGGCCGATTCAACGGCCCCGCTCCAAAATCATTCATTTTCACTCAACCTTAATAAGAGCCAAATCTTGTCAGCA
Source organism: Atriophallophorus winterbourni (assembly GCA_013407085.1). Classification (NCBI taxonomy): domain Eukaryota; kingdom Metazoa; phylum Platyhelminthes; class Trematoda; order Plagiorchiida; family Microphallidae; genus Atriophallophorus; species Atriophallophorus winterbourni. The sequence goes on along the minus strand of JACCGJ010001344.1, from coordinate 68,660 downwards.
CTGATAATATTTCAGTTCAAGTGTCACGAAATTCTCTCAATGCTAACGCCACACATAGTGTTGAGGATTTTCGAGTACTAGTTAGCACAGACTTCGAATGGGAGGACCAATGCATCATTTATGACTAGGTGATTCCTAAATACAACCTGGATAATCTCTTGGCTTCGCGATCGTCGAAGACATCCAACGCACAATAAAAATAAATGTTTTAGTAATGGTGGTGGCTTAACTGAAGCTTTCCACCGAAATGACTTTATGAAGAGCGATTGGCTCGTCATCCACTTACTATCCTGTGCAACTGAACCGAACTGAACTGAAGTGATACTGATACTGATATCACGTTTTAGGAAATTAGCAAAAAACAACACAAATTTCAAATATATAATACCTCGTCTTAAATATCATGTTTTTAATCTACGCAAAAATTTTCCATAGCTAACCTCTCACCGGCTTGGTGAACAGAAACTCTTTCCGTTTTTTCAGTCGCAGGTACGAATACTGGGACTGAAGGACGGCCTAGAAATCATCTGACGTATCATCGCATACGGCGAAGATACTAGAGAACAATGAACCAAATTTGACAATGGTGGACGATCTTTTGAAGCTTTCCACAGTTGGAAATTCTGAACCCTCGATTGGCTTATCAGCCATTTACAGCCCTGGGGCAACTAAACTATCTTGATTTTCAAAAGGCCTTTCACTCAGTGAACCATAGATACCTGTGTTTATACTAAAGATGTGTGGTGACACAGGTGAACTTCATCGATGGTTAGACAATTTTTCAACTAATCGCACTATGTTAGAATTGCAGGGGTGTGCTCGGAGGAATCACTGATACTCTGTGGAGCGCCTCAATGTTTGGTGCTTGGTCCACTACTTTTCCTATTTTTGTACACGACCTGACAGCCTGCTTGAGTTTATGTTGCTTCCTGTTTGCTGATGATGTTGAGATCCTAGGAACCGACAGTAGAGATACTCTTATCTCTGATTTAGAAAAAGTAATCGAGTGGACATAACATGAACTTTCACTAAACTTGGGGAAGTGCTGCGTTCTGACGACTGATTTAGAGACAACCCAACTAGAAGTCGGCGAAGGAACAATCAGAATATCTGCTGCTCAGAAATTTAAGGATTTCCGTATTACTATAACAGAAAGTGATAGGCTGCTTAATGTGCCGAAGCTGCAAACAAGGCTCGCAGATAATTGTTTAGACTGCACTCAGCGTTATCATGCCAAAAACCTTCAATCTTCATTCCCATATACAACGTAGTCGTGCGGCCTTACTTGGAATACTGCGTTTAATCATGGCCACCGTACTTGAAAAAAAGATATCGCATGTCTCGAATGGGTCCAGCGCCAGCGACTAGGATGGTTGAGGGACAGACAGGTAAAACATATGAGCAAGACTCAAGGACCTCAATCTGTTCTCACTAAAGCGACAGCGGCTGAGAGGAGACCTAGAACAAGCCTTCAAGATTCTAATGAGCATATAGTGGATAAGTGCAAGTTATAACAGTGAACGTTATATTAAATGCAGGACGAAATGATGAACTCACGAAAAGTGACGGTTTAGTGTCCGGTGCAATTATCCACACACATACAAGTTGATTCAACTTCAAAACTCCTGTGTCACATCAATCAGGGACGAACAATTCATAAAGCTTGAAGATCCGGTGACACGTTAATCTTGCCGTTACCCGTCTCGATTCACGATCAACATGCTGTGCAGCATCACGAACAATAGCAGAACCAGGAGACGCGCAGACCAAAGTATATTGTTAATTAATGATTATTTACAGAATGCGATACAAAGGATGAGTACGACAACTCATTTAACGAAACAGAAGATCGATAGTCTATAGTGATAGGACAAGGAGAAATCAATAGATCGATAGGGCAATATCGATTATCGGAACAAAACGATAACTTCTAAGTTAATGAGTGAAAATGATACAAAGATAAGTATGTACAAAATTGTTTGAATGAAGCAAGCATCGAGAGAACGAAAATAACATTGGAAAGAAGTGAAAATTACAGGTTGCTACAGAACTCCCCCCTAGAGCGTGAGTCAACGTATGAACGCTCGATACCCGTCGAGGTATGTATTCAACCATCAGTCTTAGCAATATCGTCGGGGGCCACGGGGATCTGATGGTATGCACGTACGAGATCCAGTTTAGAGAAAACTGATTTTCCGTGAAGGATAAGTGAGAAATCATGTATGTGCGGAATAGGGTAGCGGTCGGGTTGGGTAACGCTATTCAACGCACGATAATCTTCGCAAGGTCTCCAATCGCCGTTCTTCTTGGCGACCATATGTAAAATCGATGCCCACGGACTGGTTGACGGTCTAATTATGCCCAATGCGGCCATATGTTCGAACTCGCATTTTGCTGCTTTAAGTTTCTCTGGTGGCAGCCTTTGAGCTTTGGCAAAAACCGGAGGCCCTTTAGTAACGATGTGATGTTGAACATCGTGGGTGGGAGTCTCCGAGTATGGCGATACGCGTGTCAAGTTCGGGAATTCACGCAGGATGTCGCTCTATGTGGCACTGTTCGGCACGAATATGCGAGGACTGGGTGAGATGATGGAACATAGTTTACCGGACACGTTCAATGACGTAGTATTGTCATGTAGCCGCCGGTGTCGGAGATCGACTACGAGACTCTATTTCGTCAAAAAATCGATACCGATGATAGGTTTCTGAACTTCGGCTATCAAGAAGACGAAAGGTAATTTACGTCTAAGTCCGAGATCGAGTTTCAAAAGTTTCTCACCGTAAGTCAAAATTTTCGATTCGTTAGCCGCCTGCAGTGTGATGCCTGATGGACGTAAGTCACGTTTTTCGCGGCTACGCGGTATAACGCTAACTTCGGCACCAGTGTCCACGAGAAAGTTAAGTTTATTGGACGCATCATATACGTACAGGAGGCGACTGTGGGGTTTGCCAGGAGCAGCCGTCGCCATTACTGACTGGCAACCCGGTTTCCCGACTTGGTGGCTGTGTGTGCGTTAGGGTGTTTACAACCTGGACGGCAGTTACGCGCGGCGTCTCCGAAACGGCGATGGTAATAGCAAAACCAGTTGTTATCGCGAGGGCGAGAGCGGCTTCTACTTCTGGAACGATGGCGAAGTAAGGATCGGGAGTTTTTAGAACGTTCCATGTTAGAGATCGTGAGCTGTAGTGATGAGAGCTCTCTGGTCAACGTTGCTAAAGAGGTTTCTAGCTCTGATACGTAACTCGCTTTGGTTGCCTGATTAACGTTGGTTCCGCCTAAATTTTCGTGAATTTTGTCTGCTAGTTCGGCCAATGTGTCGAGGCAGACTTTGTCGACCGACACGGCGAGGATGGCGGTGGTGCTGTGTGGCAGGCAGTTCAGCCAAAGTTGCTGTAGGACGGAATCGTCTAACTTTGTGTTGCCCACCAGGGAACGCATGTGGCGTAACAGCTGTGAAGGGGTTCTGTCGCCTAGTTCTACACCAGCCAGCAGTTGTTTTAGCCTGGCTTCGTCAGAGGCCATAGTGCGCTTGAGCACAGCAGCCTTCAGCGTGTCGTAAGGCGAAATGGAGGGCATGGGGTCAAGAACGTCTAATACTTCTTTCGCGATGTAGGACGGTAATTGTGATTGTACGAAAGAAAACATGACCTCTTGTTTCGTGATCCGTCTGAAACGAAACATACCCTCTATTTGGATGAACCAGACATGCGGGTTTGCAGGGTCAAATGCTGGCGTGTTACAGCTGATAACGTTCATTTTCGATTCGTTAAGTTCAGACGACATTACAGAAAATTTGAGAAAATACGGGAATTCTGAGAGAAAAATGGAATGCGGGATCACCAACTATGTAGTGAATAAGTTCAAGTTATAACAGTAAACTTTATATTGAATGCAGGACAAAATGATGAACTCATGGGAAGTGACGGTTTAGTGTCCGGTGCAATTATCCACACACATACAAGTTGATTCAACTTCAAAACTCCTGTGTCACGTCAATCAGGGACGAATAATTCGTAAAGCTTGAAGATCCGGTGACACGTTAATCTTGCCGTTACCCGTCTCGATTCACGAACAACCAGCTGTGCAGCACCACGAACAATAGCAGAACCAGGAGACGCGCAGACCAAAGTATATTGTTAATTAATGATTATTTACAGAATGCGATACAAAGGATGAGTAACGACAACTAATTTAACGAAACAGAAGATCAATAGTCTATGAGTGAATAGGACAAGAAGAAATCGATAGATCGATATGGCAATATCGATTATCGGAACAAAACGATAACTTCTAAGTTAATGAGTGAAAATGATACAAAGATAAGTATGTACAAATTGTTGAATAAAGCAAGCATCGATGGAAACGAAAATACAATTGGAAAGAAAGTGAAATTACAGCTTGCTACAGGTTTTACGGGCGATAATATTACTGAACACCTCAAACTTACCACTAAAGCAGCTAAAATGGGTAATTCAATGAAATTTCATAAGAGTAGGCCCAGGTTGCTGGCACGTGAGCACTTTTTCAGTAGCAGTGTGGTCAACTACTGGAACAAGCTCACAGATTGTATAGTAAACTGTTCGAATGGCCTCCCATATTTCCCCACATTGTCTAATAAAAAACATAAAAAACAACAAAAAACGTATTAAATATTTTATCTCATATCTGTCCAGGCCTGGGCAACCTAACAACATTTTAGCCCACATGCAGTCTATGACTGTGCCTAACTTTGCCTCGACTAGGCTGATGATTTCATAAATCATACATTGTCCTCTCATACTATTGCATTGTTCCCTGAATAGATAACCTATAACCGTGCTGGTGAAGAGAACCCCTTCTTTCCTTGCATTTTCAAGGCGTACAACGCCGAGATTATAACTCGAATGTATCTGCACCATCACTCCAATGTGTACTCTCTGATCGCCCCCTCTGCACGACCTTACATTCGAGGTACACATTGTTGAGAATATATTGGCCAGCCTAGCTTACAACAAGTCGGCTGGGCCCGATAGCATCCATCCACGAATGAGCAGACTGCTAGCGCCTATGTTATCTGTGCCGATCACAGAACTTTTCACATCATCCCTCAGTCAGGGTACCCTTCCTTTAGACTGGAGAACAGCCGTTGTTGTACCTATCCATAAGGGAGGAGCTTCCTTGGCGGTCAATAATTACCGCCCGGTTAGCCTCACTAGTGTTCTATGTAAGGTTATGGAAAGATTGATCCGCGATAAAATATGTGGATATCTAACCAAACACTCTCTTTTGAATGGCGCACAACACGGCTTCCTAAAATGTAGGTCATGTCTGACAAATTTGTTGAGCTTTCTTAACGAGGTTACTAAGAGGATGGATGATGGTATAGCTGTTGAAGTCTTCTATCTCGACTTTAGTAAGGCTTTTGATTCAGTCAACCATAGGCTCTTGCTTCTCAAACTCTCAGCCATAGGAGTATCAGGGAAACTTCTGGGCTGGATTCGAGCATTCCTTAGCGACCGTTCCTTTACTGTCAGTGTAGATGATACTTACTCCGCAAGTGCGCATGTAACGAGTGGGGTTCCCCAGGGCTCAGTCTTGGGGCCGTTGCTGTTCCTCATCTTCATTAATGATCTAGCCAACCAACTGCGCTCACCCTGTTATATGTTTGCTGACGACGTTAAAATTGTCGGTAGGTCGGATAACTCCGATGTGATAAGTGATGTGGAAGCTGTAACAGCATGGACGGGTAAGTGGGACCTTCCCCTTAACCTAGATAAGAGTCACTAGCTCTCTACACTAGCAGGCAACATGATTGTGTCTACGCCTTCAGCTCACACGGAGTTCCGTAGGGTAAAGTCTACTAAGGACCTAGGAATCGTAGTCTCCGCAAACTTTAAGTGGGCTGACCAATGTGCTGCTGCAGCTCAAAGGGCCAGGAGGGAACTCTTTCGACTACGTTCAGCCCTCACTTGCAGAAAAGCTGAGGTGCTATTGCCCCTCTACAAGGCAATAGTAAGGCCACATTTAGAATACTGTATCCAGGCTTGGAAGCCGTATTACCAGAAGGATATAGTGCAGCTAGAAAAGGTACAGAAGCTGGCCACTCGCATGATCGAGGGGTTAGCACACACCAATTATGAAAATCGTCTATTAGCACTAGGACTTTTCTCACTTAGGAGGAGGCAACTTAGGGGGATCTTATAGAGACCTTTAAGGTTGTCAAAGGACTAAGTTGTTTAGAATTCGATGACTTCTTTCGGTTCTCTCCTTTGGTTGGTACACGAGGGCACAGTTTTAAGCTAAGTAAACAGCACACCAGGCTCGAATCCAGAACGCACTCTTTAGCATCCGTATAGTGAACGCGTGGAACTCACTTCCCGCAGAACTAATCTTGGCAACTTCAGTAATTGCGTTCAAACATGGGCTGGACGAACGGTGGCAGGAGCTCTTCCCGGAGCATTACCCTTAAGACTAAATCCCTCATTTTTATGATAAAAAACACAAAAATATTCGAAAAATATTTTGAAACACAAAAAAGAGTTTCTTTTTCATTTTTTCGCATTTGTGGAAATAAACTGCTGTCCATCGTTTTTTTTCATTCGATTGGACATGCAACATGCATAACTCTCTCACCTTTCGGTGATGAGACATCTCCCATCTTCCATTCACAGTTACACACGCCTGTGTTACTTACGAATCAATCCTGGTAGTGGTGGGTGTTTTCAAGCACACCTCCAAAAGAATCTGGGCACTCGTTTCGACTTGGTCGACTATCGCCCTGTGATACTGATACTGATACTGATACTTCACTTTCCAGATATCCGGAAACAAGAACGTGTGAAACGTACGAACTGTATACCCGATATCAAAGTGCTGGGTGCTCAACCGCATACCGTCGAATAAAATCTGAAAGCGTGATTGGCTTTTAGCCACCTTCAGCCCTGTACAACTTAAACTTGAACTTGAACTTGATAAACAAATAATGACCTTAGTGCGCACATATTTTAAAGATGCACAATTCTGAATATTCTATCCCCAATGGTTTTGCACAGTCAACTCCCTCCTTGATCTCCATATATTTTAAGAATCTGGTTATACTTGGGACTAGTTTACCGTTTCTTGGCTTGGTGTTTTGTACCATGCTTTCGGTCTATTCGAATTTTGACGAAGTTACGGAAGCTGTTTGTGGGGTAACTCAATAATTTTTGTAACGATTCAGGTGTCCAATTTCATACCATCAATTAGTGCTGTCACTGGAATCAATCCCCAAATCTATCTATGGAGACATGTTATCGGCCTTCACAGCGCTCCTCGTATACTCCTAGCATTTGTTTACTTCAATCACTTTTCACGTTACCTGTCTCATATTTCTCGACCGAATCTCTTGAAGTGGCTAAGGAATTTTGCGTTCGTAACTAATTTGATTGATATTGCATCGTTTGTTGGTGTTGCATTCGTTTCAAACAGGGAAAATTTTCGTAAGTACAACAAAATCATTATTACATTTTTAGCTGTTCACGAATCTCTTTTCATCATTTTTCTTTTCGCATCTTCGTTGTACATGCTAACGGTTGTAGCAATTTACCGAATTCTTGATAACAACGGCTATTTACCCAAGAGAGTAAGTATCGAAAAATATTCTAACATTCAGATCCAACATTCATATTATCTGAAGAAAATATTTTTGTCAATCGCATTATTTTTCATCGCGGTACTCATACGCCACATTTATAACCACAGGATTGAATGCCACCCGAATGGTAAGCTTGTTTGTTTGGGTTTACGTGCCATCCGATTTTATTTTCACACATTTCATATATACCATGTCAATTCCCTGGAAACCTTACAGTACAGGTTTTGTACAGTACAGTTAGTACAGTTTAGTGCTTTTTTGTTTGAAGCCAGATTTTTATTATTAAGTAATATAATAATATGATGTTCGAAAAGCAGGACGGAAGCACACGACCGGTTTTGCGGTTGTTGCCGCTCATCAGGTATGCGTATCCGTGACCTGAAATTCGAGCACCGATCTGACTTTGTGCTATACACAATTACTTGCGAATTCGAGGATAACTGCTCATTTGCAAATTGAAATTTAGCTTACATGTGGACCATGACCGAATATAAAAGTAAAATTTTCTTGTCGCCTTATGTCTGATCAAGGTTTGTAAAGCTGAAAATATCTTAAGGAACGTATCTTTCAGGGTTAACGGTATTTACATCATGATATGTTTGTTCGGTTGATGTTCGTCGAATTTTCATTGGTTTTCTATTACTTTTAGTCCGTAAAACAGTCAATAAATCAAGTCGTTGAAAATGACATGTTTTGGAATGCCAACCACCGATTTTATGGTGCCAGTGAATGTAGTTAGTATAGCTTTAATAAAGCGTTTTCGGAAAAAATCACGCAATTCACCTGTATGACAATTAATCACATTGACACCATTAACAGCATTTTGCACCGTATCTCTGAAGGATTTCAGGTACTTATGTAGTCTTCAGGACCCCGATCGGCTAAGCTGATTTTTTCATACCGGAGCGTTAAATTACTGGACTGTATGTTCCACTGCACTGAGAACCATGAACAACCCTTTATAATGGGTGATAAGAACACATTCTTCTCTAACGCACCCGTAATACATTGATGTGCAATCGCGCAGTACTTCTGCGCTGTCCCGCTAAAAGCGTGCTAAATTTATTCGCCACCGGTAGAGAGCTCCATGCTGGAGTCTCACTGCCATTTCTGTTCTATTTTCATTTCTTATATCTGTCTAGGCCCTAGCAACGTGACATTATCTTAACCGTAGCCAATGACTGCGGCATTTTTCCTAGATCAGACTTGTAGTTTCATACTTCGTACATACAACGCAGCTTTCTAATTTTACCATCAGTTCAGATTCGTGCAAATTTGAATATGCAACAAGGTTGCCACAGAATGCCATTCTCTATAAAACGATTGCGATCTCCTTAGATGAACCATGTTTCACGAACGCAGATTTCGATAAGCACAACTACCGTACATGCTTGTCTCTCACTTTGAAGCGAAATATTATGACGGAATTTCAAAGTGATCAATTTAATTATCATGCACACTATGAAACCTTTTTTCAATACATTTGAAAACCGAATCACAGCTGATAATTTGAGTACAATTTAAAAAAAATTATAGCTCAGTGTAAGTATTTTCAAAGTGCAAGCATGCGTTTTAAATTGAAATTGTCATCTAGCATGGACTCTAAGGTATTTTGTTCCACCTAGAAGGTTGAGGCGAAAACTCCGGTCGATCTATCCTCGTTATAGTAGGAAATGGTTACCAAAGTATAATGTTTTTCAGTTATCCCCACACATTAAGCTTTCTGTTGATTGTACTGCTTCTCGAACAATAAAATTGTGCATTTCATTGCACAAAGGTTGTAATGATTCGATTTATAAGGCTTAGATAACAGTGGCATACAAGCATAACTTTGTTTACTTTCATTATTCTTTTGCATCCGCCCTAGTTCCAATAGCCGTTACTTATCTCGGGCAAAACTTCACTAATTCTTACGAAATTTCTGTAAAAGAATCTTTGTTAGCAACGTAGACATCGAGAACAAATTATCATGCCTAGAATTTTCACGTTAGGTCATGTATTGTGATTAGGGAACCATCATTTGGCTAACTGGTTTAGTTTGTCACTCCTAATTCGGAATAGCATCGTTGCAAGAATTAAAAGACTGCCACTTAGCTTAAGCATATAAATGACTCGAGAACAATCTTAACTTTATTTGGGGCTATTCCTGTCCTCGAGATGGTGTTCACACGGTCTGACTTCGAATTGCATTCTCACTCTTGGAAAAATGATTCGGAATCGTGTTAATCGGCGGCTTTCTTTTAGGCATCTTATCATATTTGATTAAACTTGTTTACTATCAAGTAGAGTGGCTTGTTATGCTGCAAACACTGGAAACCGCAATGAAGTAATTGCACGCTGCTTGTTCACGACACTTGATTGAGTGCGTGCTCGATTCTAGAAGCAGAAGCCTCACCCCCTCGTTTCTGTTCTCTATCTTTTCAGTTTCAGTAGCTGTCTACTTCCAATCCTTTCTCTTCTATTGAGGTTGCTATTGTACAATGGTTTTATTACAGTTAAATACACGGTACTTCCTAATGTTGAAAGCTGTTGATTCTGACTGAAGCCACTTTCAGGTTTCTTACAACGAACCACGATGTTCAACTACAGAATCATGGAATTAATCGGAACCAAGCTCTCACTTTGATTCTGTATTACAACATCGTGGTTCGTTGTACAAACCATATCTAACAGAGGCTTTAAGGGCAAAGTCTGCAACAACATCAGAAATTCGCCTAACGTTACGTTAATTAATGTACTGCTAAACAAGGATTACCTCGCTCACGAACTTGGTGACAATGTTCGTTAGAATAATGATGCAAATTTTATAACTTTTTCGGGAGGTTGTACTGATTATCTTTTTCTTTTCCTTGTGGTAAGTTGATTATATTTACTAAACCTGGTGCATCAGTGTTTGCTCGTGAAGTTAATTTAACTTCAGCCGTTTGGTTATCGGCTCCTTTTAACATTAATAGTTCATGTCCTTTTGTCATCGTTGTGTTATTAGAATAATCTACGATCCATCAAACATTACTAACTCATTTAAATGTCCCGCTTTTCAACCTGTTGGAACAATAATGGTGACAAGAAATAATCGCATTCAAAGTTTGCTTTTTCTGATGGGCACTTTCCCTGTATCGCACTGTTTTAGATACATTATACACGAGGTTAACTACCACAGTTTTCATTGGCGGTCAATCGGTCAATCTTTTGATCGCTTTAATGATACACAATTGTATTACTTATAAATAATATTAAGCACTCGCAGACACCACTTGACGTCAGATATGTGACATTTCCTCTCTGATACGATTTAGACATCACGAAGTTTTCTGCTACCTTGTATTACCCACCACTTTATTTTCATTCACTGTTATTTTGGTTAATAATATTTAACTAGCGCCAAATGGTATAAGAGTATTTTGGTTTGCGTGTTGAAATCCGAGAGCTAAATATGTTTGTTCATTTGCTCAACACTGAGAATTTGGGATTCAAGAATTTATGGTATAAAAAGCTTGTAGCTATACAACACCATAGGATATTCGCATGAGAATAAAATATATAAAAAACTGAGGCGTTGGGAATATCGACACTTCTTGTAATAGATGCCTCAGAGGGTACATCTTTGAGTTCGTTATTTTATAAGTTAATATTAGATCCAATCGAACCAGTCTGCGGGGCAGTGTATCCAAATTAAGATGCACCAGTCGATCCTCATATGGTAGATTGCGGAGACAGCCAACCATTTTAATTGATCTGTAATTAATCCTCTCGAGCAGCTTGATGTCCTTTTATAGCCATGGTGCCTACGTTTGCACTAAGCATGGGGAATGTTTCACTGAAAACTTCCGAAAATACACCGAAGCATACCTAGCATGCGGCTAGCTCGGTTGTACGCCCCTTGCATAGCATGCTATTCTTAAGACTTCACTAATCCATGCGCCGAAGTCCTTTTCTTTTGTTGTCCATTCCAGTTGTCGCGATTCAAGGTTTTAGGAGAATAGGAAATCTTTCTGTATTGTGGTGCTCACATCCCCATCTATTACACACCACTGCCGGTTTCTGGCTGTTGGCCGTCGTCAGGTGGAGACAATAAGATTAGTTACAGCGAACCCTGAAACAGTGGATAAATGGTAAACACTGCAATACTTGAATGCCACTGTTGCATAGGGTTCGTACAACGAACAACGATGTTCAAACACAGAATCACAAAGTGATTCTTGATCAAGCGCTCGAGGTGCTTATAAAAGACCAATGTATTGTGTTGCTCACATCCCCCGCACTTACACACCACATCCGGTTTCTGGCTGTTGGCCGTCATCAGGTGGAGACAGTAAGATCAGGTTCAATGAGCCTTGAAACAGTGGTAAAGTGGTAAACAAAGTTATACTTGTAATCCAACTATTTTAGTTGCTCTTTGATGAATCCTCTCGAGCAGCTTGATATCCTTTTGTAGCCATGGTGCCCAATCTTGCAGTGAGTAACCCATCACTTGGTTACTATACGTATTTATGAACATGGAGAATGTTTCACGGGAAAAACGTCCGAAAATACGACGTAGCATACCTAGCATGCGACTAGCCGGGGGTGGCAGTGGGGATAAGCTCCCACTGTTTATAAAATGCTCCCATATGACACGCGTCTCAAATAGCCTCTGACAACCAAGTCCAGCTTCTGGCCTGCACGAGTGGCTCCCCGAGCCCGGCGGAACTGCTTCTACCAACAGGAGAAGGGGCGAAGGTATGAATATGGTATGAAAGCACAAGCCTGATCCAGGCAAAGTGCCGCACAATCAGAGACTGCACGTGGGCTAAGATACTGTCAGGTTGCCCAGGCCTAGACAGATATGAGGGGGAAATAGAAATAGAAATGGTAGTGAGACTCCAGCGTGTTTCAGCATGCAGCTCACTACCGTTGGCCAATCAATTTAGCACGATGTTAGCCGCACAGCACATAAATGCTGCACGATTGCACATTCGTGCTGAAAACCAGTTTGCTTCGGGCAGATGTAGCTCGTTAGCCTGGGAGGGCATTTCATCTAAGGGAAGGAAAACCCTGATTTTAAACCTCCGCTGCCTTGCGGGATACCCGATCGCGGGAAAGGCTTCGGGAGAAAACCCTGAGGAAAACCCTGGAACAGAGTCTGGTAGACCACCTCTTTCTGGCAACTCCCTGCTGCCTTGCAGGTCGCACTTGGTTGTGCAAAGGCTAGAGAAGCTGACTCGAACAAACGCCGAGTGGTGCTGGGGACGCCGCTTTGTACCCAAATCCCAAGAAGCTTCATTGAAGCCGACTCATCCTCCAGGAGGAGATAGTCGCACAAAAGTAAAAGTAAAGTAAGCTCGGTTGTACACCGCTTCGCATGCATGCTATCCTAAGACTTCCACTAGGCCATACGCCGAGGTCCTTTTGTACCATTCCAGTTGTTACGATCCAAGGTTGCAGGAAAATAGGAAACCTTTACCGATTTGCAATATTTTGCACTTTCTGAAGTTGAATGGAAGCTTGTTTCGCTCTCATCAGCTGTTCAATGTATCAAAATCGCTATGTAAGCGCAATCAATAAAAGTTTGACGTGATTCGCATCCAAAATTTGAAATCATCCGCAAAGAGAACCATTTTGGCTGTGACAAGTTTCAGAAGGTCATTGATGTAGGCCGAAAAGAGAACCGGACCAAGTACCGAATCTTGTGGGACACCGCTAGTGGCTTCAATTTCCCCAGACATCACACCATCGATACGCACAGTTGCCTTGCGATCAAGAAGGTAGCTTCTCATCCAGATAAGAAGGCACCCGTTAATACCAACATGCTGCAGCTTGCTCAGGTGTATAGAATGGTCCACGCGATCAAACGAGTTTGATATGTCCAAGTAACACGCATGCACGCAACCACCATCATCCACTGCCTGCGCCCAGTCGTTCATTGTCTCCAGTAGGTTAGTCAAGCAAGAACGAAATGACTCACAATTCGCTCCATAACTTTTGAGATCACTGGAAGGAGTGTAACAGGGCGGTAATTTGCTGGATCAGAACGAGTTCCACCTTTCTTCATATCTGTCTAGGCCTGGGCAACCTGACCGTATCTTAACCCAGGTGCAGTCTCTGATTGTGCGGCAGTTTGTCTGGATCAGGCTTGTGATTTTATTCTATATAAGCGCTATCCCGACCAATAATGCATAGCATCGCTCGATTCTTTATTTACCTTTCTTCTTTTATTACCAACATTAATTTTACGGGTGATTCCCAGGTACATGTGTTCACTCCGACAAATTCTTCAGCTTCGTGGAAGTAAGGATTGCTTATAACACAATTTAAGGCGTTTCCTTGGATGCACGTTATTTGGCGTTACATTATTTATTTTCGAGAATTAACCTTCCTTATAAAGTCGCGGACCTGCTGTCATGAATGTGCAGCAGCATGGCCTTTCAACAATCACTCCCTTATTCTAACGAGCTATAGCACTCAGCTTTTGCATTCACAATGAAATGTTTGGCGACGAGCAAGAAACGGTGTATTTAACGTAACGTGCTGCAAGTGGCGATTAATCGCTTTTCTTAAAGCACTCAGTTTTCACAACATTTTGCATGATGACTACTGACTGACATTATTTTCTTAACTGTAAAATTGTTATGTTTCGCATGGCAACGGTTGGAAAATCAATGTAGCAGATGACACCGTGCTAACTCGATCGGCCAATGCTAGTGATCTGCACACGAAGAAAGCTTAAGTCTCACTATCATTCCACTTCTGTTTAGATTTGAGACACCTGGCTGTATCACCGCCCACTTGGAGTCTTTGACTGTGCGGCACGTCACGTGATTCCAGGATTGTGATATCGTACTTTACCGCTGCTAATTTGCTGGCAGCTTGATTGTATGGTTTCAAATTGTGTTGTAATGATGGGCATCAATATTTCGTAAAATGTTAAATGCGTTTGAAAAGATCTAAAGGGTTTGCTTCAAATATATATTTTTTCATTTCAATGCTGCTTGCCAATTTAATTGGTCATGCAGTCCCCTTACTGCGATTTACGTTATACGCAAAATGATTTCCTTATTGTCCATGTTTACTGAAAGACTCAGGGGCGATTCTTAGCTTAGGCTTTGAAATGGGTTCTTTGATGTCACCATCAGTAGCTCCCAGTTAAAAAAATTCAACAACCGTGCTCACGCAATGGTCGCATATTTGTTTTGGGTATTTATCTGTCTGTTCTAAAGCAACACTGCTTCTAGGGTGTGTTTAGCTGATAGAAACGTAGATGGACGATAAGTTGGAATAACAATTGAGCTGCAACAAAGTTTTTGCAGTAGCACATTAACATTTGCAATCACGCCTCAAACTGCACACAAACACACATGGATCCTAGAAAATTGCCGCATATTCAATGGTTCTACGTGCTGAAGCCTAGCTAAACATTTAGAAGGTAGAACGACCTTTTCCCAATATTTTTTAATCTTGAATCCCACGAGATTTTGTTCTCCACGTTAATTCGTCTGTCTTATATTTTTTAGCCTTCAGTTGGTTTTGTGCCACAGAATACGGAGTAGCGTTTGCCAATCTTGGATTTCACATGACAGCAGCCTACGATTTTCAGGACATGGTTTTGACTTTGGGCCCACAGAAAGCTCACCATTCATGAATACCGCTTTATTCAACGTCGCTTTTGCCTTCCCTGCCCCAATCACATATCATGTCATGCGTTCAGCCAGCTGCTATCGCCGATTCGTTCGATTTGACCATGCTTTTACTGTTGCTTTTAGTAATGTTTTTGTTGACATTCCTTATGCGCTTTTTCTTTCTATTTCATTTATTTTTTGTTACATGTGCGTTTCTAGTTTGACCTTTGTAGATTGGAATCTCATGACTTTTTCACAATCGTGATTGATAGACTATTTCACTAGATTCGCTATCATTGTGCCTTCTAATTTTACTTTGCTTTGAGCTCTGTTTTTGCTTTGCTACTGAGAGAAAGAGTCCAAGTAAACTCATACGTTTTCAATATGAATTCTGTTTTTCATTCATTTCCTGTTCATTCGTTTTATCGGGTTAATTCTATTTTCAGCTTGGTTGAATGAACCAACAACGCTGCAATGAGAAACAAGCTGCAATCGAAAAGTAAGTTTTTCAATGCTAATCGCGCATTTCCTAATTTCTGTCAAAATCCCGATTCCGGGAATTACGCATATGCTTGCTCACACTACTCCCATTGTTTATTGTTGTCTAGTTTAGTCTTGCATCTTATCTGAGCTTTTTGGTTCACATACCACTTTTACTGTATGATATGTAGGCATAAGGCTGATCGTGGCAAAGTGCCGCACAGTCAGAGACTGCACGTGGGCTATGATACTGTCAGGTTGCCCAGGCCTTTACTGTTACTGACTTTCTTTTACGGCTTACCTACCTTGTCATTCACCCAGGTTGTTTAAAAAACTGACATTCTTGCGCTCGGTTTTTTCTTTATATAAGCTGAATACTTAAAAGCGCTTTCAGGTGAGTATCAGTTTGATCCGCTCTGTTTTCAAGTGAACTTGCTAAGAACGCATGTTTTAAAGTATGCCAATGAAGGCTCCGGGAATAACGCGGTCCCAATGTAGCTCTGCATGTTCACACTGCTCGATTTAGTGTTTGTTCTGGCATATGTTTAGATACTTCATACTACCGTATATCTAACCTAGCGAATACTATTCCACTGATCGCATTAGAAACCCGCGAGCTTTGCCTTCGTGAGATATTTTTCCGTGCCTAACTAATAACTTTTTGAATGGATCGTTAACGTTTGATTTGGTAGTGAGAATTCTCTCGCTTGTATCACCGCCGTTTCTGACCTCAGTTAATTATTAACAAGCGAAGCTTTCGAACTTTCATATTTCGTTTAATAATTCTAATGTGATGGACGGATGTGCAATCGTGCAGCACTTCCGTGCTACGCAGCTAACGACGTGCTAAATTGATTTTCCACCGGTAGTGAGCTGCATGCGAGTACACGCTGGAGTCTCACTGCTATTGCTATTTTCCTTCCCCTTATCAGTCCAGGCCTGGGCAACCTGACAGTATCTCAGACCACGTGCAGTCTGACTGTGTGGCACTTTGCCTGGATCAGGCTTGTGATTTCATACATACATGTGATGGCCACTGACCCAATTCCAGATCGCTTGAACCTCGCAAAGTCAATCAAACATGTTTCTTTGATATACGTTCCTTCAGCTCAGCTTCAGTTTTACAACTAGCAGTTTTGCGTACTCATTCATCCAAATAATCTTTTGTTGTTGACGTGACCGCTTTGGTCATGCAATGACCTCGAATTTGCACAATCGATAAGGGTTTATCTTTCAATCGATGTTTGTCGTCGTTATTGTAGCTTGATCGATATTTCTCATAGTTTTGTCGCAGTATTTCTCCATAGAATTTTTGCGTATCAAAAGATATTTTGTAATAGCAATACGTTTCCTTTTTTCACTTATTGACTCTGTTTTCACTTTCTTGACTCTCAGCTGCGTCAGATCATTTATCATCAAATCTATTCACGCGATCGTGCAGTCTCGTAATGGAATCGTGTACAACACCAATTGTGTCTCCGCTGTTGGTGCACGAAATAACCTGGTACGCTGTTTTGTGGTTAGCTGAGAATATCACATCTTCATCAGAAATAACGCCCCATCGATTGCAAATACCCTAAACTTACCTGGCGTAAACCGTTATCTACCAAATTCTTATTTTCTGTGAGTGGGTAAGACCATAATTGTGAAGGAATATCTGGCTTATTGTCTAACGGCGACGGAATGGGTTTGTTTCGCCTTGATTAAAATTTACATTAACCCCAGCATGAATAATAAGCTTATTCTCCATTTCTCTCTCTCTATATATATGTATATATTATATTATCTATAAATTTGCCAAGCTAATGATAGTTCACGAACTAATCGTTTTGTACGCATAAGTTTGCTGTAAAGATTATTATTGCCATCGCTTCAGCCGTACATAAGATGCCTCAGCCAACTCTCCGTGACACGTTTTGAGGATCCGTATAAACCACTAAGAACACCTCGGGTTTTACTGGGTGTCCCGTGCCAATCAGATGAGCTATACTGAGTTATTCATCCTCCTAGAACAAGGGTGGGCAAACTTTTTGACTCACGGGCCACAATGGGTTCCAAAATTTGACAGAGGGGCCGGACCAGGAGTATTTGGATGGAGTGTTTGGGCCAGATATATACTAAAATATTACATTTAGTGTATGTAAACCTCATAGCACTGTACTAATAATACAATCCAATTTATTAACTGTCAAATATGGAAAAGAGTCCTCATCACTAGGGTTACCAAAAAATAGCCCTCAAAACTTGAAAAAAATTGCCTTTTTTATATTGCTTTTATAATTGCCTAAAAAAAGAGCAAAAATTGCCTTACTTACAAACTTTCAATATGCATTTTTTTCATAAAACAGCAGAAAACCCCACCAATTTCAGTGGGAACAGTGTTGTTGGTCTCCTGTTTTTGCCAGTGCATCGAGGTCTGGAGTTAATTTTGTTGTGGCAATTCTCAGGACAGATCTAAGGTGTTGGTCTGTTAACTTGGATCTGTGATGGTATTTGTTGATTTTCATGACGCTAAACGTCTGCTCACACACATAGGTCGAGCCAAACAACACCAAAATCTTCTGTGCAGTCCTTCGAAGGTTTGGAAACGTGGTCTCGTTAAGTGAAGCATAAAATTCATTCAGTTTAAGAGACTTGAACTTCTCCTTTGAGATGGAGTCAGACTGAAGATCGATCAGTTCCAATTGCAGCTCCTGCGGTGCTGATTCGGGGTCTTGTGAAAGAGGACAAGACACCAGTTGAAGTAACTTGTCAATTTTTTCAAAATCACAGAACCGACGGCAAAATTCCATGTGCAGGTCGTCCAGTGATTTGCAGTATTTCTTCGCATTTCGGGCGGCCTCTTTCTGCACAGCCAGAGAGATTAAAAATATAATAGCTACAATGTTGTATAAAGATATACAGATAGAAAATTCAAAATAACTCACCGAAGGCTGAAGTGAGTTGAGCAAGGAAATTGTGATGGGAAGGATACTGATTCTCCACGATGTCGAAGATTCCGAGTACGAACAGTAATGCAGGCATTGGCTTGATTAAATCCGTTAAGATGGAAGTTCAGTTCAGGTAACGAATAAAGTAGCAAGCTCGCTAAAATGGAGTTATATCCGTGAGCGTTAATGGTTCTCACAGTCCAAACATTCACTGCAGTCAGTCCAGACAGTTGCAAACAAGTTCTCACACAATCGGCTCAGACAGCGAGAGAGAACGAACAGCGCCGGTTGGATTCAAAACGTATATATTTTCAAGGTCACAATAATTAACAATTGCAAATAGCAAAATGAGTGAAATACAACAAGGGTAACAAGTTTGGACAAGGTCGGCGGGCCAGATTAAAAAGCCTAACGGGCCGGATGTGGCCCGCGGGCCGTAGTTTGCCCACCCCTGTCTTAGAACAACCTCTTTTTTAATCAACTCGGGTGATGTTCAAACATTCGCCCTGCCAGTTTTATTGACAAATTTTAAATTTTTTAGTCATATAGATAGGTAGGAATGTGATTATCAGTTTGTATTCGTTTTCAAAATGTTGCACAAGTTTGTAGATTCCATTACCATCCTTAATCATTAATATCGTATCACTCACTACTTGCGTTTAGCCAGTAGTTTGTCACACTCACGCTTCGCTGCAAACACTTTCGTCTTAAGCAATTTTATGGTTTTAATGTCCAAGTTTGATATTCACATCGATTCTGAAAATGAAAATCAATTTCTGTAATTCAGTTAGCATCATAATTATTGAGGGTTGGTTGACTTTCCACCTGACGTTTTGGTGTTTGAGTGGTAATTTGTCATTCCTTTAATATTTCAACTACCGTAAATACCCGCGTATAGGACGATACCATGTATAAGACGCAGTGGATATTTGACCCTAAAAACGATGGAAAAACTGTGTACCTATGTATAGGACGCATCCTAATTTTAGTCCTTAATTTCCATTAATTTTTATAGAAACGGTGAACTTAAGTCAATCACGGTGCCCTCCATACAATCGCTATGATCATCGTGTGTGCTGATTGCTGACTCATTCATCCTGTCAGTCAGCAGATGTCTGTCTAGACTATGTAGACTATCGTGGAAAGTGCACTTCTCATTCTTGGTCGTCATGTCGAATGATTGGATGACATTTTTAAGGAAAAGTTTCTGCTCAAACAAGAGTCAAATACTACTCCATGATTGGTTGATATTACATTTTCATGATTTTGAAGATACAGTTCATTATTACCCTTCAACGACGAAAGGGAGGAAGAGCTGGACTATCATGATGATTGCATAACACAACAGGAGTGTGCTGCTTTGTTGAATGAAGACAGTGACGACGAGGATAAATATTGATAAATATTGTATCGGTTTATAAAATAAATTTTTGATATTATGATAAATGCTTAATTTTTATAATAAAAGTATCCATGGATAAGACGCACCTGGGTTTTTAGGGCAACTCATGAAGAAAAAAAGTGCGTCCTATACGCGGGTATTTACGGTAATTTTTATAATGAAAGTATCCATGGATAAGACGCACCTGGGTTTTTAGGGCAACTTATGAAGAAAAAAAGTGCGTCTTATACGCGGGTATTTACGGTAAATGTGCTTAACAGAGTTACGACACGTGGAAAATTCGCCGTTGTTGATGAAACGATTTTCACAACAGTCTCTTTCGTTCTTATCAGATCAGACTGTAGGCGATCTCTGGAAACCTTAAAAAATCAAACCTGTTTTATACATCCCTTCAATTTTTGGATTGAGACCAGTTAATTTTCAATTTATGTAAACTGACTCAAGCGTTACCATACCAGTTTCCCAGTCATTCCGATTTTCGTTCACTTCAATGTATTCTATTGACTTGACCATAATCTCGCCGTAATCTTTCCATCCTATGGCTCACTTTTAACCATTAGCCATTATCTTTCAATTTCTCTTGCCATATTGTGGTGTTCTTGGTTCCAAGATGGTCAATGTAGAGGAAGATCCGGAAATTGGCGCGACCATCAAACAAACTCTGGATGCTGGATTTCCTATTCATTTCGAGGACGTGATTAGCTTGGAAATACTCACTGCTTGGCCAAACGGAGAACGCATGGTGGTTGAGGTTTGGCAGTTCCATTTCAACACGGCAAACAAATTGGACAATTTCGCTAATTCATCTAAACACTCACTTGTTACTGGAGCCGTATGCAACTCCCCGAGGTCATCTGATGAAAACTCAGTCGAACAAATTGCCATTGAAGACTCCCGACAATCGAGGTTGTTTGAAAAGTTGGGTACGCTGTTGAAAGCTGTCATAATCGCGACTCGACTGTTACCAGGTTTGTTAATGCTCTCACTCAACATTTATTTTCATCCTATGCGTTTGCTACGGTGATGTTTGCATGCCAACTTTATGAAACTTCAGGGCACACACGGGCTTGCTAACTTTAGTGATTCGTTTTGTTCTCACGTTCTTTAATCGTTTTAAACGGTGAGTGCACTGCACGTTTTGCGAGTTACTATAACTTGTGGATACTAAACGTGGTCAAGCGGGTGAAATTTCGTGCTAGAAGTAGAATTGCTCGCATTTGGCGAAACCTCTTGTTGATTAAGCCACTGTGTCTCGACTAATGCTGCGATCACCGATCCGTTGATCAACATAACTGCTGTCCTTTACAACTTGTAGAGGCTAAAATATAAACCGAAAATGCCTCGTCCCCGATTGCTGAACCACACATCGTTTACGCAGTTCTGGGATTATTTTAGAATGCGGTGCCCTGGTGTGCGGCACTTCATTACTGCCAATGGTTCCCTTTTTAATATTTGTTTTCATATTATGGTCTTTAATTTCCTCCTCAAGAAAATGAAAGAAAATCTTGTGTGCAGGTTTTGAGTAACGTTTCACTTCTGATACAGAAGCTTCGTCAGACGTAGGATGATAGTCAGGACAGGGAACATGATTAAGTAGCAGTCAACCCAACACCACTTATTTGACCGTACCGCTAAACAGCCTATAGTACGGCTACAGTGTGTCACGTCTCGTGGGAATGACCAGGATCAGCGGTCGATTTTCCTCCTAGTGTGTACCCACGTCAATCTAATACAAGTGAACACGGTCAAGATCTACAGAATCAACTGTAAGGACTGTTCGGGTGTTTACATATTGCAGACTTTCAGGTAAAGTCATACTAGAATCGAGGAACACCGAAAGCGTGTCCAAAGACAGCCCCGGAATGCGAGGGAATATGAATTCCTTGGCGGAACACGTTTTAGATACGGGCCACAGCGTCGATCTAGACAATGTTTAAATATTGAGGCGTGGTATTCAACCGTATAGCGAACACCTTCATGCAGAGGCGGTTAATAAGGTGGATGGTGCAGAAATCTCCTCAATCTGGCGCTCGGCACTGGTGCTAAATAGTTGTTTGCAAAGTATTTGAAACGACAAGTTAATTAGATTTTTTGTTTTTCGACAAAAATAGCTTAACCTTAGCCCCGTTAGTTATGTACTTTGACGCATGTGGACCGCGGTGTCAACCGAACTTGACCATGTTTACTTGTATTAGATTGATGTGAATACACAGTAGGCAAATTGACCGCTGATCCTGGTCATGCTTACGAGACGAGACACACCGTAGGCTTACTATAGCTGTTTAGTGGTAAGGTCAAATCAGTGGCCGTGGGTTGACTGCTACTCGGTCATGTTCCCTGTCCTGACTAGCAACCCTGGTCTTACAAAGCTTCTGTGTCAGAAGTGAAATGTTACCCAAACCCTGCTCTAACCGATTGCACTCAAATTTCTTTGCATTATGAATACACGATCGGTCCAAAACATATTCCAATCGATTGCTTCTGTATTATAATTGTAAAACAAATTTTATGTGCCATTGTAGTCTGTCATGTGTGGCCACAGCGTGGCCGCGAAAATGTCTGCTCTATGTAAAATGTAAGTAGCTGTAAAATCCCAAACTGCTCGTGTACTGTCAACTTCTCTAGGCCTAGACAGATAATAAAGGAATTTGTTGAGATCAGTGGGTCCTCACATAAACTTTCTAAATCAATTCGGCACTGTTTTTCCTATGCATTACCGAAGTCCGCCATATAACACCACATCACTAGTTGTCTCGTATTGAAACGTTTTCTTTATCGTCCGCGCTGCTTGGTTTAACATTTTATTCTTCCCCGAAATATCTCTTTCAGTTATCCCATATCGCTATTGCGCAACTTTTAATGGCTCGTGTATGATTATGTGTGAGTGAGTAAGTGATGATTATGTGTATGTATGAATTCACACGCTTGCTACCAGACATAGTGCCGCACACTGACTATACTTTAATTAAGGTATTGTCAGGTTTCCTAGGTTTAGACTGATATAAAGAAAATGAGAAAATCCCAGTTTAAATCTAGCATGTTTTCCCACGCAGCTCCGTTTTATGGCAACTCAGTTTTGCACGTTGTTACCTACGCACTCTAGAAATACTGCAGGATTGCACATCCGTGCAGGCATGGATAACCTGTATATATGCGTACCACTGTAATTTTAATGATCTCAACCGAATAGCAACATGTCCGTTGCGTTATTTCAACTGTCTGGTAGTGTCTGCGCTGAGTTTCGATAGATAACTATGAAAATAATGTTTATAGTTAAAGCTCATCATTTTTATCATCGTGAACAGCATGATCAGTTTCAATGCGCATTAAAACCTCGATCTATCTCTTGCTCTTATGGAACGCTAAATGTTTTTTCCGTATAATTTATAATATTCACAATTCTCTCCGTGACCCTTCAGCTTATCGTCTGTCACGCCACCAAGATGCAAGTCGTTATCAAATGTGCTACACACTCAGACGTGGTCCAACAAATTTGGATCGACTTGGCAACGATGCGAAATGCCATCAAGTTGGCCGTTTATTTTCGGGGCTGGCAATTAAATCTTCTAAATCAAAATCGCCCAACGATACTGAACATTCCCCGGATTCGCTCGAACATATCTACCTAAGTTGCATGGTACATTTCCGCGCTGAACCACCAACCTTCCCAACGTCGCTTTGGAGACCGCCAGCTCCATCTTGGGTCAAAGTAATTATCCCCAGGTTTCACTCGAATGTCTATTAGTCCATGTGTAAATCTTTCTTTGTGGGCTAGCTGTTTGAAAGCAACGGATCGGGCCGAACTATCACATCCTATGTACAGCATTCATGACGATACATCGCTCAGTTTACATCCGAATTGTTCCGTGTATTTGGTCATTTAAATAATGACAGCTTCATACAACGCGCTTTCACGCACCACGTTTATCCCCATGTTTATGGCTGATGCTATCCCTGCCGAATTTACATCATTATCCATTTAGGTGTGTGCGTTCTCCACTCCGGTCGGTTTACTTTTGAGAACTAATCTTATCTGATGCTGCAATTGCCCACTGAGTAACACCACAACGTCCAGATGAAGAAGTAAGCAGATATATCTGAGCACTAAACTCGCACACGATGCCTAATCTAAGCGCGTTACTCATCTTTTTGTGAACCATCAGATGTAGAACGGGAAAACGTAGCCACAAGTGTTTATATTCCGCTTTGGGAGCTGATCGTTTTACCCAAGTGTACCGAGGCGTTGGCTGCACTATTTTTTATCATCAAGTGGTTCCACCAATTCGACTAGACCGCCATTGCTAGTTACGCAAAAATGTCTGTTTATGACTGCCAGGCTCACGGTAGTTTTATGATCCAATTATCATGCACCGCGCTTCAGCTGTGTGCACTGCTGATGAGTATTTCGCTGTTAACCATTCTCGCGTGATTGACTCCCCCTCATCTATATCGTTCTTCCCTTTTTACACCACGACCTGACTCGATTTTGTATTTGGACGTCATCCCATCTCTTTGTTTTCCGATCGAATGATGATTCATCGATCGTATCAACAGTCTGTTCTTGCTCGTGGTGAATGAATATTAAGCTATCAATTTCGATTA
The DNA here is from genome assembly GCA_013407085.1 of Atriophallophorus winterbourni. Taxonomy (NCBI): domain Eukaryota; kingdom Metazoa; phylum Platyhelminthes; class Trematoda; order Plagiorchiida; family Microphallidae; genus Atriophallophorus; species Atriophallophorus winterbourni. The sequence goes on along the minus strand of JACCGJ010001344.1, from coordinate 44,039 downwards.
TGATAAATTGTAATTGTCACGCTGATGGGTATTTTATTATGCGTCCAATTTGTTTTCAACCATATGGCTTCGACATGTTTGCTTGTCCATATTTCGTGGCGCCGTATATATCAATACGTTTAATCTACATTGTTTGACGACTTTGACTAATATGTGCGCACGTGAGATCGTGGACTTTTCGGAGTCATGCAATTGTGATGTTTTTCGGACTGTTTAGATTTGGTTGTGCCTCCAACTCAGATTTGAATGTCAATTTCGCCAGCATTTAACCATATTGGGCCAGCATATTGTCAGGCAGTACTAACCTTTCTCATTTTACTTTTTCCGAATTCGAGGATAAATCCTCATTAGCAAATTGATATTTAACTTACACATGGGGACTAAGCTAAGTCCCACAATCGGTGCAATGCAGCACCGGTAACTGTTTGGAATATTTTTCGACATTTCAACAACAGCAGGATGGTTAATTTTTGTTTGAAGCCTGATTTTTATTAATAAGTAGTATATGACGTTCGAAAAGCAAGACGTATGATGAGCGGCAACAACCTGATTTTCGAACGTCATGTACTACCTATTAATAAAAATGTGGCTTCAAACAAAAATTCTCCCAGCTTGTTTATGCACAATTTCACCCTGTTTTTTGAGCTCTACAGTCAACGCGCTCGACTTTATTATCGGTTCCGGTGACGATTCGGGAATAAGTGAACGCTTATAATCACATTTTGACTTCGCAGGTATTCATCCAACTCCAATGTGCAATCGTAGAGTACTTTTGACTCTGCGGTTAACATCGTGCTAAATTGATTGACCACCGGTAGCGAGCTGCATTCTGAAATACGCTGAAGTCTCATTCCCATTCCCACTTGTATTCCAACCTGATAGTATCTCAGGTTGCCCAAGCCTAGACATATAGGATAAAAGAAATCCAGGTTGGAACACAAGGGGGAATGGGAATGAGACTTCAGTGTATTTCAGAATACAGCTCGCTACCGGTGGTTAATCAATTTAGCACAATGCTAACCGCACAGTACAGAAGTACTCTACCGGATAGTATCTCAATGCACGGATGTGCAATCGTGCAGTACTTGCGTGCTGTGCAGCCAACACCGTAGTGACCTGCATACAGAAACACACTGGAGTCTCACTACCATTTCTATTCCCCCCCTCATATCTGTTTAGGCCTGGGCAACCTGACAGTATCTTAGCCCACATGCAGTCTCTGAATGTGCGGCACTTTGCCTGGATCAGGCTTGTGCTTTCATACATACATACATAGTATCTCAGCTCAAGTGCAGTCTGTGGCTGTGCGGCACTTTGCCTAGTCCAGACTTGTGCTTTCATTTATTCATTTGTTCATTCAACCAACTCCGTGAATATACGTGCGTAGTAGGTTTTGGATTTTTTAAATATCGTTTTGTTTCAGTGTTCATTTAAATTTTCTCCGACGGGCACAGCATAAACCGCATAGTTCAAAATATAAAAAGGGCGCAGCCTTTGAAGCCTTCATTTACTGTTGAAACAATAGGGTTTCCTGATGTCTAAAAAATAAGTTGGAAAATTAATCTTTAAATTACCAATCAATCTAGTTCGATGAAATTTAGTCTTTTAAAGCTGCATTTTACACACGGCCACATTCTGCATTATTCTATGATCTCGTTACCATACGCATAAGCGCGCCTAATGATAAAAACACCATCAAGCTGACATCAATCTTTTGCATCCGAAGATTATTCTCAAGAAACCTTAGGCTGAGATAATCTCAATTTGCACAGGCCTATGCAGATACTGAGAAATGGACAACGAAGCTGCGGTGCTTAGCGTTCGTTACCAGTGGCAATCAATTCCCTACGTTGTTGCCTGTGCACCATAGAAGTACTATGCGAATGTAGCATGGGTTTATTCCGATGATAATGATGAAAGCACAAGCCGGATCCAGGCAAAGTGCCGTACAGTCACAAACTGCACGTGGGCTAAGATACTGTCAGGTTGCCCAGGCCTGGACAGATATGAGCAATTAAAAAGAACAGGAAATGGTGGTGAGACTCCAGCCTGTTTCAGCATGCAGCTCACTACCTGTGGCCAATCAATTCCGATACCGTATGACTGTTATTAGTGACTCCATCTTTGCCACATATCATCCTGATTCCAACATTCAATAACTCACGAAATTTCATGAATCCAGGGTTCATTATTCACGGCCCTGTAATCGAAAACGTGAATATATCATGCGGATTTATTTCAAATCTCTTCCTGTTGATTGACCTACGCATTCGCGGTACCATTGTAACAGAATGATGCATCAGCGTTCTCAGTTAACAATTTCAGCGTGGCACTGCGCATTCTATTTTTGTCTCAAGCTCATCCTTACGTTTGCATGATGCACAATTGAGGTTGATTTTCCCGAGGAGTTCATTGACTACTTTTTAACCAACAATATTTCAGACTTTGATTCTTATCTGCGTTTTGTTTTGTTTCTGCCGTTCCCTTCCACACAGCGAGCGGCTGCACATTTCGCCGCCAATGGAGACCGGGAATTGCGCTCGTTTGCCCCGAGATACAACCCAAACGAATCCGGTGATGAAGAACGCCACCTTCCGTAAGCGTGCAGTAATCTCTTTAGCACACGTGTAATATTTTTCTCCCGTGTTTATGACAACATGCATTAGTGGTAGAATGACTTAATTTAACTACACGAAACAATCAACAACAGCATTACTCCAGTAGCAAGTAGTGAATGCTTCGCTGCCATACAACCACGTCAAAACAAGAAACAGAATATGTCGAAGAATGACCACAGACACACTAGTGCCGGTTCCTCGAGTTAAACCGGCAAGGAATCACGTTTTTCGAACAAAATAGAACAAAGTTAGCGCATGAGCACTGTTCTCCCATCGGTATTGAAACTATGCGTAATGGAATGTGGCATATGACATTCAAAGCGTGGATAACGTTTTTGCTCCGTTGACGCGAATCTCAGAACACTGAAACTATAACGTCTTCCAGCACCTAACCGAGGTTAATGTATTTGGCACAGTGCGGCACCGAATTATGTGTGTATGAAATCGCAAGCCTGATCCAGGCTGGGCTATTGTCAGGTTACCCAGGTCTAGACAGATTCGAGAATGAAAATCGAAATGGCAGTAAGACTCCAGCGTGTTTTCGCATGCATCTCACTACGAGTGCCTAATCAAATTAGCACACAAGTACTGGCACAATTACCCATTCGTTGGGTCTACTGTTTCGCGGTCTGTATATTATAGTGATGACTATGAATCTTGTTGAGCAGCACAAACCTGGAGTCAGGAAACAATCTGGCAGTGCATCTGCAACGACCTAAACTAATTATTTAAGTCCGTGACAGTTTATATAGATAGCGGCACTGATCATGTCGGTAGATTTCGACCGCGGGATGTTCGCCTCTCGACTTTCCGCATTTCGAGTAGGCGACATTTTTACCTCCAAATTTTCGGAATCGTTTTCGATTGTTAAAACGATTCACTTATAATTAAAGCGGCAACACTTTGCTGCCATTGATGTCGTTGTTGTCAAATTTTTCCATGCTTAATAGCTCCTTGTTGTGTCGGCATTTGAATTAATTTAGTCGACAAATATCGCTGCGCTGTAAACTGGGTCAACTCATTGCTCGATCGTGTGAATGCGTGCGTGCACGTCACCGATTTGTTTGAGGCCTCAGCGCCGTGAGCTGCTCGCTTTCCTCTGTTTTCGTGACAATACCTTTGCTCATCATCGCTGACATACTAATCTGTTTCCGGAATAAATGAGCACTTTGCGTCCACTCCATAGTGCCGTGTATTTTGATGACATTGGATGAATCACCCGGTCATTACTGGCCTTGTGTTTGCCCAGAAGCGGTTTTCTGCTTAGTTTTTTTCCGTAGGATTTAGTTTTTGTTGTCATCTCCATAATTCTGATCATCCAGTTTCATTCTGCTACATTCTGACTTGCCAGAAGGGATCGCGCCATTGTTGGCCATGATTACCGGTCGGTAATTGGCGATTGGATGCAATCGGTCCTGACGATTTGTTTTTCCGACACAATCCAACTCAACGTATAAATAATACAGTCCAGCATTTTGCTGTAGTGAGACTTTACTTTAAATACGCGATTCAGTTCAGTACCATGACAGGAAAACGTATAATGTTTACCCAACAATGTCTTCAAAATCTAATTTTGTATGCATTTTATCGTTTTCATACTGTGAAATATTTTGTTTAAGCGAGACTAATTTATCACCAAAACGTGAATTCTAGCATCTTATCCGTTATCATCGGGTGTTTGCCTTGTAAAATATAAACAAGCGAAAATGGTGCGTTTTCCGTTCCTTATGAGCCTCAACAAATCGATTTGCTACGACCATTTAAGTCTTAATTTTAATTTGTTTGATCTATCTTAGGTTGTGCAACCTGAAATTATCTTAGCCCATGTGCAATCTATGACTCTTCCTGGATCTGACTGGTGATTTTATACATTTCGAGACTTTGTCAAGTGTAAAGCGCCCGACTTAATCTTGCTTTCATTCCATTCAACTTCTATTTCCTACAAGGCCCCTGTATCGTATTTGGATGATAATTTTTAGTGTAAACGTAATTGTTTTTTTCGTGGTCACTGAAATTGATTCATTCTTTTCCCACAATTGACGTTTAAACAAGTAGAGGGTAGATCTTTTGTCATGCTGTACATCAATTGCTTCGTCCTTGTCTGACCACTGTTATTGTTGACCTCGTTGTTCAGCATTTACTTATCAATTTTCAATATCAAGCAGTGTGTTTATTTTTTCGATTGCAATTCATCAACTCGCCGATTCACAGTGTCATTTTAAGTAAATAACCGCTTCTTGTCATACAACAATCGATCTCGGTCGCATTCGAAAGGTTCGCCAACAATACGCGGTCGAACATTCGCGTTTGTCAATGCGATTTTTGTTAATGTCTTTGGCGTCGCGATTTTAACGTTTTCACGTTTTAGAGAAACCTGTTACACCATTGTGAAGTGTGTGTCTGTAATCGACTGAGATCATTTCAGATTGTACATATATTGAATTTGAAAAAAATAATGACATTTCATTATTTGTTACTCAATGACGACATATGCTGCACAACATTTTCTATTCAGCACAAAAGCGTTGCACATAATCCCATCTATGCTCCATTCCTCATTGAAACTGCGTGTGATACTGCTTGAAAACAGAGTAGTTCAGAGTCGTTTTTCCGTCTTTTTGCTACTTCGGCTACCCTGTGCATTATTGACAAAGTTTTCGATACCTTACATCCATTGTATGGTAGCACGAGTCCCTCTCTAGTCAATACAGTGCCTTTATTCACGCCGGACGCTAGGCCACCCATTAGTATCCCGCATTACAGTTATTGCGTCAAAGTAGTATTGATTGCCTTGTTTCATCTGTGAGATAGCGCGTTCACAAGACAAACTGATGGCAGAGGTTTGCATCGCCAATGCTACGTTTGGTAAACTTGCGTCTCTTCACGCTTTTGTATCCAAAAGTTCCATATCCAACCCTTGTAGTTTTCGTTCTTCGGTCACACTGGTGCAATCGGCATTACCCCCTCGCTGATGTGTGTAGTCTTCAATTCGACCGTTAAGTGCACATTTTGGGCACCACCTGCAAGTTGCAACAATTCAGATGACTTGCTTTACTCTTTTACTTTATTTACTCTTCAGATGTGCAATCGTACAGCATTTCTGTGTTGTGCAGCTAACGCCATGCTAAATTGTTTTGCCACCGGTAGTGAGCTGCATGCGAATACACGCTGGAGTCTCATTGCCGTTGCTATTTCCCTTTCCCATATCTGTCTAGGCCTGGACAACCTGGGAGTATCTTAGCCCACGTGTAGTCTTTGACTGCGCGGCACTTTGCCTGGATCGGGCTTGTGATATGATAGATACACGCCTTTCATTGGTTCACCTCGTAATTTCTTTGTATTTATAATGGCGCGAAATATTATTGGCTGAATTTCGGTATGTTTCGACGGCTTGATTATTTCAGTGTTGTTACAAAATCACAAACATGCAACATGAAACGTAAGCTGAGATAAACAAGTTGTACTTGTAAGTCACTGTTGGGTAAGGTTTGCACAACCAACCTGTTCAATCACATGCGTCAAAACACATGTTAATGTGGTTAAACCCATGGTCCTGAACAAAAATACTCATTTGCATGCATTTCCATGAAACACACCACACGACCCGCATGCCTTGAAACAGTGGAGAAATGCCAACCAAGGTTTGAACTTGCAATTTGATGGTTAATTGAGACGCTGTAATGTTTCCTAATGGAAACATGCAAATGAGTATCTTTGTTCATGACTATGTGCTTGACCCCATCTACATGTGATGGGTCGTACGAACCTTATCCAACAGTGGCATACAAGCGCTATTTGTTTACCGTTCCTCCACTGTTTGAAGCGCATGTACATCCTGATGAGGGCAAACTGTGCGAAACCGGTCGTGTGTTGTGTGATCGAAATATATATTTTTGTATGTATGTTTGTTTGTTTGTATTTATGTTTTTTGTTTGTTTTGTGCGACTATCTCCTCCTGGAGGATGAGTCGGCTTCAATGAAGATTCTTGGGAATTTGGGTACAAAGCGGCGTCCCCAGCACCACTCGGCGTTTATTTGAGTCAGCTTCTCTAGCCTTTGCACAACCAAGTGCGACATGCAAGGCAGCAGGGAATGTATGTATATATTAAATCACAAGCATGATCCAGGCAAAGTGCCGCACAGTCATCGACTGCACATGCGCTAAGGTTCTTTCAGGTTTCCCAGGCCCAGACAGAATGATGGAAAATGTAATCGGAATTCGTGTCATTGAGTATTTTTGTAATCTGTGATACTTTCAAACTAGCCAGACGTGGATACACTGGAAAGGAATGAACGTCTCATATAGCTAAGTTCTAATGTCACATCAATTTAGAACGGTGTTATTTTCGCATTCCAGAAGCATTCTATCCGCATACCACATCCGTACCTATATTCGCGTAACTGTCAAAGAATTTCTCTTAGTCGAATGATATTTCGACGATTGTAGCCGGTAACCTCGCTATACTACGTCGTAGTGTTTCACCATTTAACCCATCGTGCGTAGAGCTAATTACGATTTTATTATTCTGAGTCGAGCGGTGGAACGAGAGGTCATTTGTTTTATGGTTGATCGACTTGTGATTGCTCACTTTGATTACCCTCGGTTTCCTACAGTCCCGTCCGACCTGCATTTGCCGAAACTGAATGCGACGATCCCCAGGGTGAGCAAGAAGACGCGCACCCCATGCTCCTCAATATCCGCTATCCTCCTATGGTGAGTGGTATTCAATTGTTTAAACATGGGTGTGCTCTATGATGATTCAGAACAGGTATCGTACCGGATGGGAACATTGACACGTCAATGTCCTCTCATCCAATGCCGTTATTCTGCTATCTGAGAGCACACAACACCCTCTTGATTTGAATATTATTATTCCCTGTTGTTTCCACGATCGATACACGATGTACAATTGGGCAGTGTTTGTGTAATGCGCTACTTCTATTTTATTTTCATTTCTCATATCTGTCTAGACCTGGGTAACCTGGCAATATGTTATCACACGTGTAGTTTATGACTGTGCCGCACTTTGCTTGTGATTTTATACAAACATACACCATTGAGTCGTACCACTAGCGTACAACAATTCAGAACTGTACTGTACTGTACATGCACAAAGCAGGTTGGGATTGGTTATCAAGGTAATGGGAAAGGTTTGTGTCGTGTATAAGTGTGTGAGGGCTTAAAGAACCTTCAAATAGTATACCGCGGATTTCAGTTATCACCTTTGGTTCTGATAAACGAAGGATCACCGTATAGCAAACATGCAGTCTCATTTAATACGGTCGGCGTTGGACTTTTCCGCATCATTTTCAGCTTTCCAACTGTTTATCAATCCATCCAATCTACATATGTAATTATCCGTTTTTATCAATGACTTTAACCAGTGATAAATCCACCTTTAATAGTCACACTGCTTGAATCTTCGTTGAATCAGTTGGGAGCATCCGGCCTGCTGCCAATGTTTTAGGTCTTTTATTAACTCTATCGATCGAACATCAATTACTTTTTATCCATTCGGGTAATAATTAAACATGAAACCGTTTCATTCTACAATTGGTTGTCCATCAAATACAAATCAGTGCACCTATTAGTGCACATTAAGTTATTGAATTCGTTCGTAAAATAAACACACGGTTTACATTTGGCGTTTTCTTAACCGATCGGGCTGATTTGTATCACCGCAGTTTGAAACGCGTGTCGCAGTGTCGTTTTCCGTGTCAATTTCTTCAGTCTATAAATGAATTCAATGTTAACCCTTAACGGTCGAATGGGTCAAATTCGGTACACAAAATTTAAAGGTTTATGATAGATAAATTAGACAGATCAAATGCGTATGCCGGAAGTATCGGATTCGGCACACGTTCTGCTTTCGTTTGATACGCGTTTGAGACGGCTGAGCCATGCGGCGCGCCAGTTGTCAACAAACTTCGAAAGTGAGGTGACGCTTGTAAAATAATTCAGGCAGTCAAGGGTTAAGGGCTTACAATATTGTATCGCTGGGGTCTCCTTGCAGTCTATGACTGACAACACTTAACCTGGATCAGGCTGATGCTTTCGTACCGTCACTAGGATGGTGATGAACAGTTTTCACTCGCTACATCTGTTACAAATACCGCCTATCACTTTATTAATCATTATGATTAAACTACCTTCAAGCATGCCAATCAAGTGACTCTTGAATTTCAATTCAATCATCATCTGGCATTTCTACTTCAAAGTTTATACATTCCCGTTAACCTGTGTCCATATTCTATCTAACATGACGGCCTGCTTTCTATGGACTTTCTCACATACACCTCCTGCTATTCAAATCTCTTCTTGACGTTGATAAAAGGGTTGGCCTGGCGAATGTTCGGACGAGGATACTGGCGACGTACTAGCCGACGATGATTTGTACGAGAGCGATTCCGATTTGGAACTGGACGCGAATAACCTCGACGCAACGCATCCTCGTAACCCGCATTCGGATAGATTGAATGTGGACGGACAGGTGAGATTGGGTGATCAAACCGGTACGCCGTTGCAACTACCGTTCAGCACGGTGGGTGTCAGCGGAGATCGTTTGACCAATTTGTTCGCGGAGCTTCGTGAGAACGCGAATTTGGATTTATTTCAAGTCCCTTCGAAAACCATGAGCAACGCGGGAGCTGCTCAGTCTTCGCTGTTCGACGGGGATGCACTAAGCGATGAGCTGGAGCGTCATGAGAAAATTTTGAAAGAATTTGATGATTTTTTAGCCGTTTTTTGTCCCCCGGATTCCTTTCTTTCTGATGTTTGAACGTTGATGATCACTTCTCATGATTACATAGTACACTGTACAAAAAGGTTATTGAATCAATCAATGGCACTCGTTGTTCATCGTTATGATTTGTGAAAGCACGTACTGGCACGCCACATGTAAACCCAACGGCTACTTGTCAGGACATGTAACCACATATGTAACGGTTTTTGCCATTCACAAACCCAACTACATTTCCAAAGCTTAATGCAACTGTAAAGATCTTAATCAAAATGGGACGTGGTCCTCAAATCCTCTTACTCCGTTTATGTATCTATGATCATCTTCATAATCTACAGTCTATGATTGTGCGGCACTTTGCCAGGATCCAGCTTGTGCTTTCATACAACCGCGCATCTCCATAATCTGGACTGATGTTTAGCTTATCTTTTCAATAGGTGAGGTTCAATGCACGCCGCGGGATTTGAAATCGCATTTCCGCACTATTTAGTAGTGTTCATAATCGTAATCATCTCCAGTCAAATGGTCGTTTTAATCTCGCAGTTCCAATGCTGACCGTTTTCATATGTGAGCATGTTGGCCTGCATAAGCTGGCAGTACTGCGGCTTTATGCAGCTTATCAAACTGATTCACTTGTCTGGACCACAGTTCTACTATGTTAGCTATATTTCCCATCCAGATTGATTATATAAATGTTGTCGCCAGTGATTTTGGTCCAATATAAACAACGTGAAACATTTACCAGTGGTTCCTTTTTAAGCAATCACCAATAGGCACGGCAGCCATTGCCTGTTGTTTTTTCTTCCTCATCTGTCTAGGCCTGGGCAACCTGAGAGTATCTTAGCCCCGTGCAGTCTATAACTGCGCGGCACTTTGCCTGGATCAGACTTGTGCTTTCATACCATCATACTATGCCATACGGCAGGCTATTAGACAAGGTTCTGACTACAAATGGAGCTTCCGTTGGTAGGCACGGGCTTGACATCCGATCCGCACGATTCAACGCTCACGCCTACTGACGTCTGGATCTTAAATACCAATTGATGGCATATGCTCCGATCTGACTTGGAGCTTCATGTTTTATTATTTTAAATGTTTTGTTAATATAAATGTTTTCTTTCGTGCTACCTTTTGTCTTTCATTGATAATATTATTGTCTGCTGTGATTTTGTGATATGAACACTTCATCATTCCGCCTCGTAGTTAAGGTGACTCAACTTTCATCTGATCTTAGTCGCGTGTTTCTGTAACATTTACCGGTGGTGTTTTGAATCGAACGCTTACACTTGGAATTATGAAAGAAAATATCACATTGATAAGCTTGCCAACCGTTTGTGGTTTACACTTGAAGTTCACCCGCTTCTTCAAATACTTTCGATTCCAGACTGTGTCACTGCCATTTGGAAATGTTGAACTATGTGGCGTTTGGTAATGTTACGCGAGCTGCATCGATAACATCCCGCACTATCGCTTCATCTATCTGACCCTGAAAACGAGGGGTGGGGGCAGGATAATGCGCCAATAAAATTTCGCGCTGACAGTTTGACACTTGACAAGCTGGTTTCGTGGTCTGATAGGCGCTCCACACTGGTACACAGCAAAAACCACTCCCATGTTCACCATGCATTTGTCAACAGCATGTGTGTATCGTTTAATTACTGACTAATCCTCTCTTGTCGTGTTCTACCGAAAATGGGATATTCTTGCCGGCATTTTGCTTTGCGCCCTATGATACCGAGGAATTTAAGAAGTTGGTTATTGTGTCATGAACACGACTGTTTCTGGTTTGATGAACTGGTCTCGGAATGTGTAGCGCAATGATAATAAGAAACTTTAGTAGTAGTTGCGCGTTGGATTTAACCTCAATTCCATGTTAATATACTGGCGTCAATCATTGCGAACAATTGATTATTTATTTGGTGAATTTTAGTTGCTGCGTTTGAACATAATGTTTGAGCCAAACAATAATTGGAAGGAATGAAAATTATCCTACGTATCTGACATCTTGGTCGGAACCACGTGCTTAGCGAATTCCGCTTTAAGAAGAATGGATCTGATTCTCTATATCAACATTACTACCGAAAAGCTTATTACAGAGAGCATCGTTGAGTATGCGACGGTAACAACTAAATTGTCAAAATACCGCGGAAACTCAGAATGTGCTCTTTACGTAAGGTCCAAGTTTCGCACCCATAGAGTAAAACAGCGCGTACTGTCACTGTCCAGTTTAAGTAATAGAGACAATTCGTTCTGACATAAGACGTGACCTTGGAGTCAAAACCTCGTCTAACGATGCAGAATTATTGATCTACGATTTACAGTTTCAAGATCCTGATTTTTAAGTAATAACGTGTTGTTTGATCAATCGGTCCTGTAGCATAACACTGCATGGAGAGGGTGCGAAACGCATTACAACTTGTGGTACAATACTAGCTGGTTTGTTTAGTATGGGCTGCGTATATGTCTACGAGACGAAAGGCAGTACAATATTATCAGCACAGTCAAAGTCGCGAAGCTTGTCACCTGAAGCGAGGTGAAATTAAAATTTCGGGGTTCCATCGCTGCAGAATTACATAATGGTATCAATTACGAAATCTTATGCAAAAGTAGAAACCGGACGCCATGTCAGCAACATTATGCGAAAGCCCTGACGCATCCAGATATATGAGCTTAAAGCACACGCGTGATGTTGGATAGTTTTTTTGTGGAATGCCTTCGCATAGCACGGTGTTAAACAAGACATTCCGATGTACCAAGTCAAACGCCCTTTAAAGTCTAAAAAGATGGCCGTTGACTTCATTCGGTTGAACTTCAAAAAGCTGACCGTTTCTCGTCCAAGATAGTAATCATCACAGAAGCTTTGGCTTCGAGCCAGTTGCTCGTTTTTCTTTCTTCGGACCATATGTGAAAAGAGCGATTCCAGTATTCACAAGCTGATCCCGGTGAAGTTCTTTTGTTGTCAAGAGTTGTTTAAATTAGGTTCGCATATACGAGTGACGACTATCCTTGGCTTAACACTCAATTTGGCGCGGTGAAACGTAATCTGGCGAAAATTCAGTGAAATGTCAGTGTTGCAGTCTGCGCTTTGCTAGGATCTTGTGAGGAATTCGTTTTCATATTAGAGCGCTTAACGAGGATAACATCAAGCTGACGCCAATACTTTGGTTGTGGATGCTTCCAAGTGACTTTATGCTGTTGCTTTCAAAGAATGTATTGGCGACAAAGACTAGACTGTGTATCGTTACAAAAGGCATTGTCCATTTTCCTTGTTTATTCTACCTACTCCGAACATTCCTAGACAGTTTTGCCAAGACTTGTGATCTGCACCAACTCTGGCATTGAAACCAAATCAGAAAAATTGTTCGTAATGGTTAATAACGTGACAGGCGGTATTTGTAACAGGTGTAGCGAATGAAAACTGTTCACCATCCTAATGACGGTAAGCACAAGCCTGATCCAGGCTAGGTGATGTCAGTCAGAAACTGCACAAAGAACCAAGCGATACAATATTATAAGCGCCGAGCTCTTAGTCAGCTGAGCCATACATTTTACCGGTATATTCTCCTTCCCCTGTTGTTACAAACAGAAGCAAACTGTAGTGTTCTCTCCATGGGTGCGCAGAGATGTACGCCAGGGCATTTCAATATGGAGAACTACTGTTTGCCAATGCCGCAAGTGCTCAATCTCCACAACACCATTGGAATCAGAGATAACAGCTATGCTGATACGTTTGGACAATGATTTCGGTGCAGGAGTTGCCAGGACAAAGTTGAATACAACTGCTGAATTTTCATCGGGGTTGCCTCATGAAGCCTTTCCCATGAGTGTATACAGCCACAAGGCAATTAAGGGTTTGAGATAGGGGTTTCCATTTCCTTAGGTGGACCGCCTACATAACTTACGATCTCCACCTGCCCGAAACAAGCTGTTTTTAAGGCACCAATCAACCCTTCTGTACGTCAAGGCACTTCCGCCAAGTGACATGAAACTACGCAAGCATGCCAGGAGCTAAAATTGATTGTCAGTGGCTATATTAGACACGTGTCATTATAACATTTTTAGAATTGGGTGCTTTTTCCTAAACGGCTCCTGCCATAACAACCTTGGAACCTTACGCGTGCACACTCTCTTTTATTTTCGGGACCGATAGCTATTTTGCGTCACCGCTGAAGCATTTCAGTTAAGTGCTGTGAAATCAAGCGGGACCTTATGGATGATTATGCAGCTCCACAGGCTGATATTGTGGCGTTCCGCATATTTTCCGCTATCGTTTTCCATCTTTTATCGGTAGTTGCACAAAGAGCAACCGTGACTGAGGTACTCAATGTGGTCCTATACTTTTTGGTATGGTAGGATGAGAGAAATTTTCGACCGAAATTAAATTCCCAGCCGAAGTCTTATTAATGAGTATGTTTACTAGCTTCAAGTCCAAAAGAGCAAACATGAGTCCTTCATTTATCTCTTAGCTCGATAGATATCGATTTCCTTACCACGAATGCGAGCAAGTTCACGTGGATAACTGAAAGTAAAGAAACTTCGTGTGGTCAATTTTCCAACCGGATGTTTATTTTTAAGTATGTACCACGCACGTTAGGTTTTTGTTGCATTACTAGTGACAGTAACGGCCAACTATCGACATCCAACAGCAACAACTCTTGAGATTTTTTAATTTCTTAACGTGCTACTGGCGTCCATAATGTCAGAGCTTATGACTGATTCCATTAGCTAGAATTGGTTAATGTGGTATATCTGCAC